>PKMM01056341.1:31840-162485 GCA_002933915.1 Eutrema heterophyllum
AAAAAAAAAAAAAATTACCGCAAAACATTTGAACCACGTCTCGATAACGTCATCCGGAACCGCATACCAGTTGTGGTGAGGCTCCTCGAAATAGGCTTTAATGGTGTCAGACACACTCCGGCCGACTTTGTTATCTTCCTTAAACCTGAGAAATAAAACTACAATTATCAATAAAAAAAATAATTACCAAAAAAAGAAGAAAAAAATAATAATATTACGTACCAAAAAGTGTTAGGCGGCCGTCGCGGATCTAACCGGGGTAAACCATCATGACCCGGCGACTGCAATATATCTCCGACCGTCAATTCCGCATATAACAACGGAGGTCGAGGTGCTTGTGCAGGTGGCAGCGCCGCTGGTACGGACCCAGAATCCGGAACCGCGGACGGTGTGGCAGAAGATAATGGGACATCCGACGGTCTCGAATCATCGCCCATAAACTGGCGATAGTGAGTAGTACGTGGCGCCATATATATCTACAAAATTATTAAAAATTAATTAACGAATATTAACAATATAATCTAATAATTTCCGCAACTATTTAATTCCAATCCTATCTAATTACAATCCTACCTAATTCCAATCCTATCTAATAAATAAAATTGTATATCTAATTTAAAAAAAAAAAAAAACATACCTTAGAGAGAGAGAGAGAGAGCTTGTAGAGAGAGATTGAGATTGTGAGATTATGAGATTATGAGCGAGGAAGAAATCTGGAACGTATATATAGAGTTTGTTGCCGTCATAAATTCGATGGTAAGTTACGACGGATTTATGACGGATCCGTTGTAAATCCGTCGTAACATTGAAACAGGCGGGAAATTAATTTCCCTATACGGGGTAAAATTAATTTTCATTACGACGATTTTATGACGGATCCGTCGTAAAATCGTCGTAACTTACCATCGAATTTATGACGGAGCCGTTGTAAATTCGATGGTAATATAAGAAGTCTATACCCTAAACCCTAAATTACAATATACAAATCCGTCGTGTATTAACGAAGTATATTTGTGCATCCAAGACTTCTCAAAGTAAACAACAAATTCAATAACGACGATTGAATCTAATATATAGAAAATTTCCTTATCTTACATAATAATGTATAGCGTTCCTTCTTATAAGTTTATTCGAAACATGGATGATGTATATAAAGGAATTGATTTTTCTGATACGGGTAATATTTTTATACAATGAGTAAAGAACTTATGTAAAACAAGCTAAACGATGAAAAACCAAACCTATACAACATATTTCAACCCTAAACCCTAAACCCTAAACACTAAACACTAAAATTGAAATTTTCCGGTTAAGGGTACGACGACATTACGACGAATCAGACTAAAATCGTCGTAATGTCGTCGTAAACCCTTAACCGGAATTAAAATTTTCTGGTTTAAGATTTACGACGACATTACGACGATTTTAGCCTGATTCATCGTAATGTCGTCGTAATACTGATAATCCGTAGATAATCGGAGATGAGATCGAAAAGACTCCTGGAGGTCTAATATTACCAAACCATCAAAATTACTGGGTTTGGGTAATATTCGACCTCCGGGAATCCTTACGATCCCATCTCCGATTATCTCCGGTCATTTTCCGATTATCCCATATTCGGTATTTTTATTATACAAATTAAGCAATTACAAAAAGTAAATCAATCAGATTAATCATCATCTTCGTCGGGTTCATCATCTTCATTGGGTTCATCATCTTCAGGTTCATCATCATCGTCACTCTCTTCAAACTCATCGGAACCACCTTCTTCTTATGTGTCGTCAGGTAGATATTCAAGTTGCATGTTTCGGGGATCAATTAGAAGAACGTTGTCTGTAATCTCTGGTTCTGTAATGTGATGGCAAGAATCTTGTTGCATTGGAAGATCGTCAACATCAACAATTTTACCCCTTGGAGCTATTTTAATAACCGATAACCATGTGGGCCCAGTGGTTCGAACTCGCGGATATGGAACGAACGTTACTTGTTCTGCTTGTGATGCTAGGATAAATGGTTCAAACTTGTTGTATCGTCGTGATTTGTTGACGTCGACCACACCAAATGGGTTAATTCGCACCCCTCGACCGACTGTTGGATCGAACCAATCACATTTGAAGAGAACGCATTTCATACTAACCAAGCCGGGGTACTCCACTTCGATTATTTCCTGCAACACCCCATAAAAATCTATTTCACCCCTAACACATACTCCGTAGTTGGTAGTTGCCCGACGAACGCCGTACTTGTATGTATGAAACACATAACCACGGGTGAAATACATGGGTGCAGTCGTTATCTTCCCGAGGGGGCCTTGGAGTAACTCATGAAACCATATTGGATATGCGGGGTCGCCATGATCCACCTATAAAAGGCATATCGATAAGTGTACATGTTAGATTGAGTATTGATCTAATTAAATGAAATATTTATAACTATATATATTACTTACTTGCGTCTTCAACCACTTAGCAAAGTGACGATCTTTACGATCGTTTATTTCATCATCTGAAACGCCTTCAATGCATTCTCGCACTTGAGTAACAAATAAGCTGCAAAATACATTATAATTAATATATAATGAAGTATATATAATTGATTATTAATTAGTGGATAATTAAATAGTAACGTTACGTACCTCTTGTAAGGACTAACTTCTTCGCAGTTTAGGAGGATGTACGTATGTGCGTTGTGCCTATCATTCTCGTTAGACCACCAAACTTCCTTCAATTTTCCACTAAGACGACCGATTGGTGATAAGATATCTGGGACACCCTCTACTGCATAAGTTCTTCCCACACCACCATCATCATATCGTCGGGGAGCCCGTTTGCGTGTGCGGACTTTTGAGCGAAATAGTATGAAGTGAAGTGTGAAGTTTCTTCTGTCAAACTTCCCGCAACAATTGATCATTCAACCCTTGCTAGATTTTTTGCCTTTCCCTTTAAATGTTTCATGAAGCGCTCGAATGGGTACATCCACCAAAACTGAACAGGCCCGCCTAGTTCTGCTTCATGAGGGAGATGAATGGGAAGATGTTCCATAACATCAAAAAACGCCGTGGGGAATATCTTCTCCAAATTGCACAACAATATTGGAATATTAGCCGCCAGCTGTGCAATTACATCTTCTGACAACGTCCGTGTACTAAGATCCCGGAAAAACGCTCTGATGCCTGCACAATCAAAATTATATATTAATGTAATATTTGAACATATATATATATATAATTATAATATATCAGCAATTTTATATGTGATCTTAATTACCTCCAATTGCTTCATGAACATTTCCTGGAAGGAGTTCGGCAAATGCGAAAGGAAGTAATCGTTGCATAAACACGTGGCAGTCATGGCTCTTCATCCCTGAAAACTTTTGTCCTTTTTCAACAGATTTAGCAAGATTAGATACGTACCCATCAGGAACTTCACGTCAGATGAAACCCAATTGAACAACGATGCATTTTCTTCTGCACCCAACCGAAATATAGGAACTGGTGATTTCCCATTGCTCATTATGTGCAACTCATTTCTGTTGCAAATATCGGGCAAGTCCAACCTTGACTTTCCGCTGTCTTTGGTTCTTCCTTTCACGTTTAACACTGTATGCATGATGTTATCAAAAAAGTTTTTCTCAATGTGCATGACATCAAGATTGTGTCTCAACAGATGATCTTTCCAGTACGGAAGTTCCCAAAAAATGCTTTTCTTGTGCCAATTGTGATTGACTCCGTATCCATCAGTCATATTAGCCGGCGTGTGCCAATTTCCCCCACGAATCACCGTTTCTAGTCCCCCAAAATGATATATTTGCGCTTCTAGATCTTCTCCAGATAGATACACTGGTGGGGGGACACGCACGATTTTGTTCTTTCTAAACAACCGCTTGTTTCTCCGATATGGATGGTTGATTGGTAGAAACCGGCGGTGACAGTCAAACCAGCATGTTTTTCGACCATGTTTCAGCTGAAACGCTTCTGTCCGATCGAGGCAATAAGGACAAGATAACCTCCTACGGGTTGTCCAACCTGATAGCATTCCATATGCAGGGAAGTCGCTTATTGTCCACATAAGCACCGCACGCATCGTAAAATTTTTTTTCCTCGAACAGTCATATGTACGAACTCCTGTATACCACAACTGTTTCAACTCATTTATGAGAGGCTGCAAAAGCACATCAAGGGACCTCTTTGGATGATTGGGACCAGAGACTAAAATATTCAGGAATATAAATTCCCTTTGCATGCACATATCTGGGGGAAGCTTATAAGGCGTTACGATAACTGGCCACAAAGAATATTGCCTACCAGACATACCGAATGGACTAAATCCATCAGTGCAAAGACCAAGATACACATTTCGCTTAGATTTAGCAAAGTCTGGGTGTACCGTGTTAAAGTGTTTCCAAGCTTTTGCATCTGACGGGTGAGTCACTTCTCTTTCTCTCTGTGAATGTTCTGCATGCCACCTCATCGATGCAGCTGTCCTTTCAGATTGATACAATCGTTTCAACCTATCACTTATAGGAAGATACCACATCCGTTGGTACGGTATCTTACTACGCCCAAAAGTTTGCGGCCTAAATCTCGGTTTTTGGCAAAATCGACATTCCTGCAGCTTATCGTCATCTTTCCAAAAAAGCATACAATTGTCAACACATACACCTATCATCTCAGAAGGCAACCCAAGACTAAACACCAACTTCTGTATCTCGTAGTATGTCTCAGCAGCTAAATTATCCTCTGGCAAATACTCTTTAATAAGATCAGCCCAATCATCCATGCAAACCTCAGCTAAGTTATGATCGGTTTTAATTGTCATCATCCTAGCTGCTAACGACAATTTAGACTGACCTTCTCTACATTCATCGTAAAGTGGCTGATTTGCAGCGCCTAGAATATCATAAAATCGCTTCGCATCTATGTTGGGTTCCTCAACACTATTATCAGCATTTGTTTCATGAAATGCATCAGTAACCATGTCATGCATCCTATCATGATCTTGACCCTGATCATATTGACCATGATGATGATAACTACTAGTATCCTGATCATTTTATTCATCAAAATCTACATGACCTTGATAATTACTACTACGATCAGCTTGATTTCTTTCAAAACCCTCTCCATGTTGATACCAAACATAATATTGCGGCATAAACCCTCTATTTAGTAAATGCTTCCACACCGTCTCGATAAAAACATATCTCGTATTCTTGCATTTACGACAAGGACAGAACATCTTACCGCTTTCCAGGGTTGTTTGCATATTTCCGGCCTGATACATGAATATTTCAAGTCCCTCTTTGAATTCGTTCGTCAACGCTCCCTCCGAATCCTTTTGCGTATACATCCATCTCCGTAGATCGTATATAGACATTTTATATAAAAGATTTTATAGTGTGTTTTTTTTTATTAGTGTTTGTTTTTTTTTTTTGAAATTTACGTTTGAGTCACGAAGGTATTTATAGAAATTTATCAAAATTACCAACGGAATTACAACGGATTTGCATCGGATTTACGACGTATATTGTCGATGTAAATAGATTAGGTGAACCTATTAAAAACGTAATCTACCTAACTGGAAACAATCAACGTATACTCGTCGTTAATTTACATTAAATTCTAATCGTTGTAATATCGATGTAAAATTACATCGATTTTACAACGTAATTTGTGAAAGTGATATTCGTCGTAAATCCGTCGTAATGTTACATCGCGTTTACGACGAATTTCAAAATCGTCGTATAATCGTTGTAATGTCATCATAAAATTACGACGATATTGCGACGACACATTTTTACGACGAATTTACAACGAATACATAATTCGTCGTAATTCCGTCGTAAAGTCGATGTAAATTTACATCGATTTAAATCGTCGTAAAATTTCGTTGGTAATTAACTGTTTTCTTGTAGTGTATAGCTGAATATAAGATTGTATTAAAAAAAAACCATTGCTGCATAAATCAGATTTAGCCATCCGAGATTATGAACTATAAAGTCAAATATGTACTCAATGATCTATAGTTTATAATCTCGGATGGCTAAATCTGATTTGATGCAACAATGGTTTTTTTTTAATACAATCTTATATTCAGCTTGATACAAGAAAAAGAATATGTAGAGAGTAATTACATTTTATAAATGGCAGGGACATAAAATTTATTTCTTCTGGACAAAAATGGCAGGAATATGTAGAGGAAACTTATTTCTTCTGGACAAAAAAAAAAGAGTAATTACATTTTAAAAATGGCAGGGACATAAAATTTTAGTATAAGGTTTATTAATAAATAATTCTAGATACTTATATGATATACGTAAAATACAATAACACAATATAAAAGCAGTTCAGATTTCAAAAATTATTTTTTGTTTTCTATGAATCATAAAAGAATAATGTGGATGCCATAAAATTTGTATCAAGAACGGAAACACTATACAATTCTCAACACAACAACTTACAAATTGGTGTTATCCATCTCAGATTGAATATTGAACTTTTGATGTATTTGTTCTAATGTCTGAGGGACTTATCAAAGTATGAATGGTGATTTATATTGGTGGTAATTGATGGGAAAACTAAAGAGTAACCAAATGTGTACACAATCGGATATTTACATAACGTAAATACACTCTGTTACGTATCAAGGCGTTGGTTTCACCTCAAACTTGCTATCTTATACCTTGGAAACTAAAGAGACATATAAAAGGGTCTTAGGAAATGATAATTTTCCTCTTGGGAGAAGACATAAGTATATTTAATTTAATATACAAACGAAAATAAAAGTTTCCATTAATTTATTTAGTCAACACAGTTAATAGTAACCCATACTCAATTATTACTCACCTACCCTAATTGAATTAGTTAATTAGTGGCTTTGGGAACTCTCACGTGTTAAAGAAAAAAGAACGTTAGTAATTAAAGAGAACTATTAAAAGATTTAGGAAATGAAAATTTTCCACTTGAGAGAAGACAAAAGTATACTCCCTATGTCTTAGTTTAACCCACAAATTAAGAAACCATAAATGTTTAGTCATAAAAATATTATTTTCTCTCACTAAACATTTTTTCATAATTATTAGCCAATCATAATTCATCAAATTCAAACATTCTTAATTAATAACTCTTAAAGTTAGTAATATATTAACATTAATCAATAAAAAGTAGATAAAAATTTTAAAACTCAATCTTTGTGAAACAATATAAAAACCTAAAAAACCAAACATTATGAAACAGAGTTAATATTAAATTTAATATACAAATGAAAAGATTCTTTTTTTTTGTTCAGTCAAGACAAATAATAATAACCCACCCTAATGAAATTAATCAATCGCTTTGAAAACTTCGACGTGTTAAAAGAAAAAAGAACGTTAAAGAGATAAAAGACTTAGGAAATGATATTTTTCGCCTTGGAAAAAAACAAAAGTATATTGAATGTATTAAATAGTATTTTTTTCCCATTGTCATTAATTCTAAAAAAAAACATTATTCCTTTGTATATAATGTATTTTCAGAGTTCCATCGAGGGGACTATCACATTTGCCACTTTTTAGGAAAAAATAATAATTTATGCCATTTTTTAATTATATTGCCACTGATTTTGTGAATTGACGATTTTAACCTCACTGAAAATGTTGATTTAATTAAAAAAAAACAAAAAACGAAGAAACAAAAGAGCAAGAAAAAAAAAATACATGCGCGTCATCCCCTTTCCGACGCCGACGCCGACGTTCAGCTCTGCCCTTCTCGCCGGCTGTCGCCTCCGGCTGTCGCCTCCGGCGTCGTCATTCTTGTAGTCGGTTTCTTCTCCTCTCTCCTCCGCCATTGGTGAAACTGAGTAAGTTCTTTGTTAGTTCTTCTTAGAGTATATGGGGAATTCTTAAATTTAGGGATTTGATATGTAAATTGCTTGTTTAGGTATGCACATTCGGTTGGTAATCACGTTTAGTGTGCCGATTAGGTATTTGCATTGGTAATGTCTCGAATCGTGTTGTTGAATCGTGTTGAATCTTAGGTAGATTAGAATCGGAAGAATCCCCGACTCGATTGGATCCAGAAATAGGACAACTGGTACACATAGTACAACTAAAAGATATAGAACAACTGATATAACTAAAAGATATAGGACAACTGGTACAACTAAGAGATATATGACAACTAATATAAATGGCACAACTAAGAGATATAGGACAAGTGGTACAACTGGTACAACTTGGTATTACTGTGACAACTTATGTAATTCGTAAGTGTGTTTTATTTTATTCTATTTTCAGGAGGCGATGAAGAACACCCACACAAACATACATTTTGATTATGGAGGGTACTATTTAGAAGAGCATGAATGGATTTCAGGAAATTCTGTATACATTATATCGCTTAATACCTCATCGTTGGAGGAGATAACTTATTCGTTGTTAGTAGAAAAGATATGCAGGAAGATTGCGATAGATGAAACCACGGGGAAGCTGAAATTGAGTTACAGTCTATCTAAAGCTCGAAGAGAGTCATATATTGTAGATAACGAGGACGTTTTTGTTTATCTAACGTCATCGAATACATAGGGACTTAAACATGTTTTGCATGTGGAGATAATCAAGGATTTGGAAACAAATCAGATGGTCGAGCAAATTTCAAGAGCGGAGCAAGGAAGTTCATTTGGTGTGAATTATGGGGAGCTGGTTTCAAATGGCAGAGTTGATGATGTGGATAATGCTGGCATCCATACTATTTTTAGAGCGGGTGGAACAGCAGAACAAGTGGACGAGGCAATTATTAAAGAGCTGATATAGAATGTTGATACTGGAAATGTTGGTAATGAAGATTGTGAGAATGTAACACGTAACAAATTTGCAGCTGTGGATAGCCCGATGGATAACCATGTTGATGACGTTTTCGATGGTAGGCATGATATGTTGAGATTCCAGGTTCTGAAGAAGAAAGTCAGTATGTTGAAGAATGGGAAGATGGTACGGGTCTTGAAATAAATCAAGAATTTAGTTCTAGGGAGGCAGTGCAAGATTTGGTTCACATAGCTGCAAATAAGAACTGCTATGGGGTTTAAACTGTTAAGTCGGATACGGAGCGACTTATGCTGCGATGTCGACAAGCTCCAATAGGTTGTCAATGGTATTTACGAGCTGCGAAATCTAAGTCATCATCCTTTTGGACTGTCAGAATACACAGAAAGATGCATACATGCTCTCGGGCTGTTGAGAGTACAAGCAGTAGTAGTAGACAGAAAGGCACACAAGGATTAGTAGCAGCTATGTTGCATGAAGACTATCCATGTGAATTGGACACCCCGACACCTAAAAACATCATGAGTATTGTACCAGGAAGACTTGGCTTGCAGTTGTCCTAATCTACCGCATCGAGAGCGAAAAAATAACATGTTAGTGATGTGCGGGGGATTCCTGAAAAAAGCTACAAGATGTTGTATTCTTATCTGCATTAATCTTCCCTTTCTTATTCATATTCTTGTTCCACATCAAACACACCTTATACTATAAGGAAGACATTGGTAATGTTAACCATCTTATGATGGAAAAGAAACAAAATATATGATTTTGCAGAACTTGTACTATGTAAACCTCCTAAATGACCACTAAAACTCGAAAATCATGTGGACAACTACAACGTAATAATTTATATAACGGTTCAACTACAAAAACCCTAAATTCGCAAAAGTACAACTATTAGGAACTTAGTACAATTGGACATGTAGGGACAACTATGTGTATAACACATGATTTTTTAATAATATTTCAACGCCATATTTTTGAAAATCCGTGAAATAATTTTTATTTCCCTCACTTTTTCCGCCAAATATTTCAGCCAAATATTTTAGATTTCCCCCTAAATATTTTCATTTTCTTCACTTTTCCGAGAGAGAAAAGGAGAGAATCCGAGGGAGAGAACACGAGAGAGAGCTCGATTTGGGGAGATTCTTTGTTCCGCTTTCCCTCAGGGAAGATTCGTTGTTCCGCTTTGGAGGTAAGCTCGATTTGGGGAAAAAATTAGGGTTTGTAGAGATGCAATTTCTGATTTTGGGGAAAAAATTAGGGTTTGTAGAGATTCGCTGTTTGGTTATGCGTTTCGGGGTATTACTTAGTCGAATGATTGCAATAAGATTTTGGTGTTAGTTTGGTTATGCATTTCTGGGTGATGCGTTTCTGGGTTTTTGGTGTATGGTGATGCGTTTCTGGGTTTTTGTTACACAGAGGGAATTTGCCTTACAACTACACACAACCATCAACTTCTATATCAGAGGTAAGCTCGAGAGGATGATGTGATGATTTTGGATTTCCCACACAATGCTACTGTGGTGGGAGAGCAATACTAGATTCATTTCACGGACCATTGAACCTCGGACGACTGTTTTACATATGCTCGTTGAACATCGACGTAAGTAATCTTATTGACTTTTACATTGTTTAAGTTCGATTATCTAATTTCCGATTTGTGTAGGATGGAGAGTGCCATATCTTTAAAGGTGGGATGAGGCTATGATGGAAGAACTGTAAATGGTAAAGCACCAATCTGAAATGATTCTTTCCATTGACCTTGAGCTCAAGGCAGAGATGGTTGGATTGAAGAAGTCACTTTGTACAATGGAGAATGAAACCCCTTGCATGCTTTTGAAGAATTTGGTTACTTCAGTTCTAGTTCTCGTAGCCGTCACTTTGTACCTCTTTAAGTAGAGAATAATGTAATGTCACTTAAGTTCTTTGTGTAATGCTAATCGTCACTTTGGTTGCTTCAGTTAATGTAATGTAATGTCACTTAAGTACTGAATATTTATTGCTCAGTTTAGTGCTCAGTTGTACCAGTTGGACCGAATAACTGGATTTTAGTTGTACCTAATAGTGCCAGTTGTACCCAAATATTGATCTCAGTTGTATCAGTTGGACCGAATAACTGGATTTTAGTTGTACCTAATAGTGCCAGTTGTACCTAAATATTGATCTCAGTTGTACCAGTTGGACCGAATAACTGGATTTTAGTTGTACCTAATAGTGCAAGTTGTACCCAAATATTGATCTCAGTTGTACCAGTTGGACCGAATAACTGGATTTTAGTTGTACCTAATAGTGTCAGTTGTACCCAAATATTGATCTCAGTTGTACCAGTTGGACCGAATAACTGAAACAAGTTCCAAATAATTACTAAGTCCAAAAACTAGAAATTCAGAAAGTTCCAACAACAACAAATCCAACAGAAATCCAACAAATCAAACCAGTTCCTAAGTCTTCAATTTCTTTGGTTTCTTTGGGTTCTTCCCTTTTCTCCCCTCTGTAAAAGGGGACACCTTGAACCTTGATGGTATTACTTCGCGCGACCTTTTGTTTGGACCCTTCATAGAAGGAGTTGCACTTTTCCTTAAACACATCTTGGTCCTCTTGTATGGTCCCTCGTCAGTCTTTTTCTCTTTCTCAACACCATCGGCTTCTTTCTCAAAAACTGTAGCCTCTTTATCCTTCTCATTACCAACAGATCTTGAAGCTTCTTTATCCTTCTCATTACCATCGGTTTCAGGAACATCATGTGAGGAGGAGGCTGGTAGAGGTGACCAGGCTGGTGGAAGTACTAATTCTTCAATATCTTTCAGTCTCCCATCTATGCATTCAATTCTTATATCCATTCCACCAAGCTTCTCCATGATTTCCTTAAACCCATTCTCCATCACTTTTTGCAGCTCCAACACTGATGCAACACTTTTTGCAGCTTCAACTGGTTCCTCTTTAGAGCCTGTAGCTTCAACTGATTCCTCTTCAGGGACTTCAACTCGAGAACCAACGTCCAACTCGTACAGATCTTTTCACCATATCTTCTTCCTCTCTACGACTAGACGTTGTCTCCAACTATCAACGATTGGATCAATATAACCTATCCCATCATCAACATCATCGTCTATGATGCGCGCCAAAAGAGCTTTCTCATCCGAGTCCGGTTCCAAGATGCTAGTAATATCCTGTGAATATCAATAAACTTAACATAAAATCAAACTCATAACAAATACAAATATTACCAAGTATGTTCACAAACTCTAACCTTAGTACTTCCAAGCGCTTCATTTATTGCTTCCAATGGAAAACTTTTCATTGCTTCTTTGGTGAACTTGTGCTTGCACATCCTTGGACACTCCTTCTCTACGGGGACATCTTCTCGAAATGTGCGTCCAAGACGTGGAATACACTCAAATGCCATAATCTACACATGGAGTTACAATATCTCAGTGTTAAAATCATATAACTATTACTCTAATACTTAAAATCAGAAAATACTCATATAGAGTTACCTCCAGAGGAACAATGAATCCAGAAAAGGATGATTGTGCTTTTGGTTTCACGGTGCCTTTCATGTTCTTCATCACGTACTGGATCCCTTCCATACAATCATGGAATGTATAACGCCCCCAGGGAAAATTATCACAAGCATTCAAATCATCCACAACACTTAAAAGGAAGCGATCTATGTTTCCATCAGCCTTAGACTTTGCTTTCACTACCTTGCATAAGAAATACAAGATAGTCAACTTCTTCCGGTCTGTAGAGCTCCTGCTGCTCTTCATTTCGTCCAGCTTCTCTTCCACATCTTTGATTTTAATTCCGTCTTTCCTTCCAAACACCTTATCTACAAACTTCAAATCCCCTCATTTCTTATAGTTGTTGGGGTAGTCATGGCAGGCAAATCCGGTTAACATCGCGTGCTCTCTCATGGAATACCTAATCGGCACTCCATTCACCACAAACCAGCACTCTCTTTTCATCTCCGTACAAGCTGTGCGAAGCAGAAGCATCCACATGCCTTGAATCATGTGATTTGGCTCCGTAGGCATGTGGAATATATGCTTAAATTGAGAATGATTTCTGAACCATTTCAGTTCTGTTGGAAATTTCTTCTCTATGTATTCCACTGTCTGGGTCACAGTACACCTAGTTCCTATCTTACAACCCTTGGTGTATTCAGTTGGACCAAAGAACAGCTTCTCGGGCTGCAGTGGTTGAGTTTCATCATCGGTATCCTGAAATTCAAACACAATATTACTTAGTTGTCTAAGTTGTCCGAAATTTTACCAAAAACACAAATTAATCAAACACAGTTGTCCCAGTTGTACCAAAAACACAAATTAATCAAACACAACTGTCCCAGTTGTTCACAATTATACCAAAAACACAAATTAATCAAACACAGTTGTCCCAGTTGTACGACACTCGTCTACCTACTACCTAAACCAATACTAACTTCTACTAGTTGTTTTCTCGAGCCTAACCTGTAGTTCCCAATCTCAATCTCAAGTATACATACCTTCGACGGTGAAGGCATAGACGCTCCCTCCTCTACTTCGTCGTCGTCTTCCTCACTTGAGTTTCTCTCTTCGTCCCCATCACCATCATTTGACTTACTATCTTCAGTTTCAACTACCGTGCCCGTTTCAACTTCCATCTGTGCATCTGTGGGTGCTTTATCAATGTGATTGGCTGCGTCTTCAGTGCGATTGGGTCCATCGTTTGTGGCTGCGTCTTCAGTGCGATTGGGTTCTTCATCAGTGCGATTGGGTGCTTCTTTTGTGGATGTGTCTTCAGTGTTGGGTTCTTCATCAGTGCGAATGGGTGCTTCATCTGTGCGATTGGGTGCGTCTTCAGTGCGATTGGCTGCGTCTTCAGATTGGGTGCTTCTTTTGTGGCTGCGTCTTCAGTCCTCTCTTCAGTGCGATTGGGTTCTTCTGTGGGATTACGTGCTTCTTCTGCTTCGCCTGGATTTTTGCACCCTTCTGTGGACTCATACGACTCATACTCTATACCAGATTCTCTAACCCGAGCCATAACGACGAAGTTTCGAGACTACGAAGGAGGAAGAAGAAACGATGGAGAACAAAACGGGAAGTAGGCGGAGAGGAAGGAGACGAAGACGATTGCGAAGAAGGAGAGGAGACAGAGATTATCGGATTCTTCGCCGGAGAACAATCGGAGGATGTCACCGATTTTGAATTACCTCTCTCTCGTAGTTTCACTCGATTTTCAAGGATTGAATTCTGCAGATTAGGTTTTCTAGGATAAATCCCGTTGGGGGTGGGTATTATTCACGGGTCATCGGATTAGGGTGAAACGGGTGGATATTAGTGTGGTTGAGTTGTAATTATAGAAATATACGAAAAACTAACTTGTATTTTTTCGGGTTTTTTATTTAAACAAAAATCAAAACTAAAACCATTATTATAACGGTGACTTATGCGATCATTTTTTTCCCCAAAGGTGGCATTTGAGACATTTATCCTTCCGTCGAGAAACTCGCTCCCTTAGGAGAGCCTTTTTTTTTTTTTTTCTCTCAGTTATGCGGATTTCCGGTGTATTAAGCGAAACGTTTAATTGTTTTGATAAAATCGTGCATTATCACTTATTTGGGAACATCTTGCGCCTGCGCTCTCGCGATCCTGATCCATGTCGTTCGTCGATCGCATGCCGGTTAGTTGCGATCCGATTTCTACTTCTTGAATGTGATTCGATGTTGCGATCCGATTTTATTTCGATTGAAATCGCGATCCGATTTCGATTCGATGTTGATTCGAATCTATATTTTCTTTTCGTTTTGATTTCTTTTAAAACCTAGTTCTTGATTCCGCGTTTTGTGTGCTTGATAGGAAGGTTGCGAACCTCTTAGGGATTCTGTTCTGTCAATAGCGGAGAAGAACAATCTACGTTTCGATGTTTCACTATTCCTCCTCATCCAATACGGATGGGACGAAGAGAGACTTGCTCAAGATCTTATCTTTAAACGTAGGATTGACAATTGCTTGGAAGGAGCACTTTCTTCACGGCCTGTATACACACATTTGTTAATAGTATGTGTTAGTTTTTCCTGTTTATTACTTTTGTTTGGATTTTTCCTTTGCTAACTTTGTCTGTCTCTTTTGTAGACGAACTGTGGCATCTGCAATGAAACGAACCTCTGCATAAGAACAGGCTGTGGACATAGAATATGTAGACACTGCTTGATAATGCATGTTAGAACTGCCATTGAGAATTCATCAATGATTCCCGAATGTCCTATATGTAGAGAGTATTTCCTCAACCCGTATTTGGTAACGCATTGGCTTCCGAGTGAAGAATCTACCGCCTTTTTTTAGATGCTGCAAAGAGATTTGATTTCACATAAAACATCTGTTTTCTCAAAATGTAAGTTTGCATTGCTATAATTTCTGATTTATAAGTTTGCATTTCTATAATTTCTTTGCTTTTTGATATATTTCCTTACCTTTTTTTGTTATTCTAGGTTCCAATTTCATCTGGAAAATTAAGATGCCATTTGCTGTCGGTGTTTTATCCTACTTTGGGTGGAGAAAAGTCTCCATATGGAAATCCGAGAATCCAGAGGCAGTGAGACTCCTGAATGATTTGAGTGATTTGAGTAAGTTACAAAACTTTTTGATTATGTTGTTTCATACAGTTGAAAGATATCTGGTTTAAGGCTATGAATGTTTAGTGTGTTTAGTTAAAACACACACTGGTTGAGAAATACTTTTACCATTCAACTTGGTGTTGAAACGTTCCGCACAAGAAGGAGAAAAAAAGAGGAGGGGTGTGTTTGAAATGTGTTTAGCTGCGGTTCATTCATTTTTTTTTTTTTTTTTAAATCCAAACAAAAACTCTATAAAACTCAGTCTCGTTTATTTCTTCCTCCATATATCAATCTCATTCTCAAGAAAAACTCTATAAACCCCCAAAAATTATCTCCAAAATTAAATATTCTCTAAAAATTCTTTCCAAATCTAACACTCTCTAAAAAATCTCCAATTCGTTTATTTCAAGTAAGCAAAAATTTTTTCAACATTATGCAATATTTTTTGTAAACATAATATGTTAGATAATAAATATATATATATATCTGATTAACATTATAATAGAAGAAAATGTAAAACTTTTCATGCCCAAACATTAAAACAAATTATATTTTAGCTTTCAGGATATACATAGTAGCAAGTTAAGTTGATGTTATATATGCTTATAGGAGTACATAATAGCAATTTAAAATTTTTAAATAATTAGGTTTGAAAATTTAGTGTTTTAAATTATAACTACAAGTAAAATACGGTAATAATAATTGATGTCAAATATTTATATCATTTTTTTATAATTGATGTAAACTTGTATCCATAACTACAATTAGATGATAAATAATTTTTGTACTTTTTTTTTGTTTTTAAAAAATAATAATAATTTTTTGTATTTTTTATTTAAGAAAATGTAAATATGTTTTGTATGGTTCTAACTGTAACACTCATACTTTACTAATTATTATATGTAATAAAAATATTTAGTATTATCTTAAACATATGATAGATTTTTATGTTAATATAAAATGGATAACATTTCTTATGAACCCGTTATTAATATATATTAAAAAGAATATTTTCACTAACAAAAATTACCTAACCTTTATTAATTTATATACATATATCAGACATATATATATATATATCCGTAAGAGTAAATGTGTATTATATGGGTAAATAAAATCACATGTCACCGACAAATAAAAAAAGGTTATGATTGTATTAGATATATAATTTATGTTTCAATTTATTCACTTGAAATGATTATTGTTAAATTAAATATTTGTTATTTTATATAACAATGAAAAACCAATGTTATGAATAAGATGGTATTATAATATCTTAGTGATTTAATTATTTATGGTATTGTATTGTTAAATGCAAATATGTCATCTAGGGGTCGATCAAACACAAATTCTTCCGGGTAAAGAGACACAAATGCTCCCTCTGAAACAACAACAAGAGTAAAAAAATTATTTTTTTTTTTTTAGCAAAGACATTTTACTATATAAGTTATAGTTTTTGGAAAATAGATTAAACTAACTCTACAAATTTTTAAAATTTGTAGAGTACACTGAGGCATAAATGGACTTATGAATAAGAAAAAACTTTGATTGAGTTATTTGATCATGCAATTTCCATGAGTAATTACACTCTTAAGGATCCGTCGCACCTTGGTCGAGAGTACATGGTTGATAAAGCATTTAATATGAATATAAAATACGGGTTTTTTAAAAACAAACTATATGACTTCAAAAAAACGTATAAAAAGTGGAAGGAACTTATGGGTTTCACCGGGATCTCGGTTGATTCGGAAACATCCGAGATTCATGCATCTGACGAGTGGTGGAAAGCTTGTGAGTTGGTAATAAATCATAATCCTTTTTTGTAAATTTACTAATACTAACATAAATACACCAACACACACAAATAATATATATTTTGTATTATAGGGGTGCAAATTAACTAGTAAGTTCAACCGAAAACCGCCTGAGTTTTGGGATGTGATGCAACGCTGTTTTGTATTACACGATGTTTCTTCGCAACCACAACATTCCTCACGACAAAGAAGAGAAGAGATAAGAAATGAAAGACGAATAGATGATGTCAGCCATGGTTACTCTGACATCGATGGTGGTGATATGCCTCAAACTCAAGTTCATGAGGCCCAAGAAGATGAAGAAGTGTATCGTGTTAATCTTGATGATGATGGACACCCTTCGAATGAGTTCAGTCGTGATACATTACAAAACCCTGTTGGAAGAGGTGAGCAAAGGAGGAGACAAAATTCTCAGTCAAGTGTCAGGCGGGGGAGTAGTTCGCATAGATCTGGAGGTAGCTCATGAGGTCGTAGAAGACAATCTTTTGAGACAACCATACAAGATACCATTACTGGCTATAGAGAGTTCCAACGACAAAGTTTGCAACAACTTTGCCCAGGTAGTTTTGACCAAGAAGATTACGATGAATTCAAAAAGGCGGAAGCGATATTCCTTGAGTTGGATCTTCCAAAGAACACCAGATTTTATTGGGCATGCATTGATTCACTTAAAGAACTAAAATTTTGGCGTAAGTATTTCATAGATATAACTGGGGGTACCGACGAGGATAAGATACAACTGCTGGAAGCTATGACTAGTGTTTCACGGAACGACCAAGATTTGCCAAAAAGGCTGAGCTCGGGCCACTTATATGAGAGTCAACATTTAGGACAATGGGGCACACCACTAAATGCCGGACAATGGGGCACACCACCAAATGCCGGACAGTGGGGCACACCACCAAATGCCGGACAGTGGGGCACACCACCAAATGCCGGACAGTGGGGCACACCACCAAATACCGGACAGTGGGGCACACCACCAAATGCCGGACAGTGGGGCACACTACCAAATGCCGGACAATGGGGCACACAACCAAATGCCGGACAATGGGGCACACCACCAAATGCCGGACAATGGGGCACACAACCAAATGCCGGACAATGGGGCACACCACCAAATGCCAGACAATGGAGCACACAATCAAATGCCGGACAATGGGGCACACCACCAAATGCCGGACAATGGGGTGCACCACCAAATGCCGGACAATGGGGCACACCACCAATTGTTGGACAATGGGGTTCATCACCAAATGCGTCACATTGGGGGCTTCCACCAAATTTTCAACAAGGCGGATCATCGGGAACGACTCCAACAAATGTGCAATATGGATTTTCAGTGGGAGGACAAAAAGGAAGTATGAGGAATACTGAACAAGAAGTTTCACATGCTGCACCAGTAGGAGCTTCACAAAATGTTCAACATACATCATCACCCGGTCTCGGTTTCACAAATTATTTTGAAACTTCTCATGTTTCACAAACTCCTAGACCAGGATGTCTATTCAATATTTGGGGAACCTCAAAAGGAATAAATGCAAGTACAAATGAAGATCATCAAAGTGATTCAGGAGACGAGAATTAGTTTCTTATGGTTTATCATTCTCGTTTACGTTTGAAATATTATTTGATTTTCAGTAGTCTATCTATGCATATTGTGTACTTGTTTTTATGAATAATTATATTCCAAGGATAAGTTTTTTTATGTTATTTTAATGTTAGTTTATATTTGGATTATGATTTGTTTTTATCTTTTGCTTATAAAATTTCAGGTTTTTCGCATATGCCAGTTGCGATCACAAGGCATCCACAATCTAAGTTACGAAGAGAGAATTAAATTGTGGAATTTGGAAAATGAGCAATTTGAGGAGTTAGTAATTCAACCAGCTTTGAGTTATTATGATCAACATTTTCAAAGAGCGCCGTCCCGAACTGATAGAGGTTTGGGATGGAGGAATATTTGGCTACGATTACAACAAGATGCTGCTGCTTGTCTTCAGTTACTACGAATGTCACTTCCATGTTTTACAACATTGTGCAACATTCTACAAACGAATGACGGACTACAACCAACATTAAATATAAGCATTGAAGAAAGTGTTGCTATGTTTCTACGGATATGTGGACACAATGAAGTTCAAAGAGATGTTGGTTTAAGGTTTGGAAGAAATCAGGAGACTGTGAAGAGAAAATTTAGTGAAGTTCTAACGGCGGTTGAACTACTTGCATGTGATTATATTAGAACTCCGACAATTCAAGAACTCCAACGGATTCCTGAAAGGCTTCAAGTAGACCGGTTATATTATCCATATTTTAGTGGATGCGTTGGAGCTATGGATGGGACTCATGTTTGCGTCAAAGTGAAACCTGAATTACAAGGAATGTATTGGAATCGACATGATAATGCATCCTTGAACATCATGGCAATATGTGATTTAAATATGTTATTCACATATATTTGGAATGGAGCCCCAGGGTCATGTCACGACACAGCCGTTTTGGCCATCGCACAACGAAGTGATTCTGAGTTTCCTATGCCTCCTTTCGATAAGTATTACGTCGTTGATTCTGGCTATACAAACAAGCAAGGGTTTTTGGCTCCGTATAAGTCAACACGTAATAGAGTTGTGAAGTATCATATGTCACAGTTCAACTCTGGTCCTCCTCTGAGGAATAAAGAAGAATTTTTCAATCGACGTCATGCTTCTTTACGTTCTATTATTGAGAGGACTTTTGGAGTCTGGAAGAAGAAATGGAGGATTCTTTCTGATTTTCCAAGATACAACATTCACGTACAAAAGAGAGTGGTAATGGCTACTATGGGATTACATAATTTTATTAAAATTTCAAACTTCGCAGATGCAGACTTTGCAGAAGTAATGACCGAGACGAGAATAAACAACACAGATCGAGAGCCTGATTCAGATGACATGGGAGTAGATGATGTTGAAGATGGAGGATATATGACACGACTAAGGGACAATATTGCAAATATGTTATGGGCAAATCAAAATAGTCGATAAATTGTTTTATGTATTGTATTATACTTAATATTTTGAATTTAATGTATTTCTTAATTGTTATATATAAAAATTAAAACTTTAACTTTAAAAATAATTTGATTATGGTTATATTGTATTATATTATTTTACTAGGTTTTTTAAAGTATTTTTTAATTTGATTTTAGCAATAAATATATTATTATAAATATCAAACAAATTAAAATTTAAATTTTAATAATTATTTAGTCATGCTTCTTAATTAATTTATGAAAAAGATTTGATCATTAAAAAATTAATAATTATAATTGATGATCATATAAATATCATTAATCCATTTTTATAAAATATTTATCTAAAATATATTTCAACCGCTTTTTACATTTTCACCATTCACACATTTAAACCGCACCGCATGTTGTTTTTTTCACCATTCATATATTGTCCCGCACCGCTTGTTCCGTAGTAAACGCACTTGTTCCGCATGATGCGTTTCTTCCAACCGCACCGCACTAAAACTGCACCACACCTTCTAAACCGCTTGTTCCGCACCGCTCAAACCGCTGTCACCATTCGAAGCCTAAGTTGTGTTTTTGAAACAGTGAAAGATGGAGAATCACCTGCAGAACGTTCCTTCTGGATTAAACTTACTAAGAGAAAGATGTGGGAGAAGATAGAAGAAGCTAAAGAGTTCGTATGGAAAAAAATAAAAGTTGTATATGGAGGATCCTGAGGCACTTTATTCACATGTAAGTGAACAATTTTCAATTGTTTATGTAGACGAAGCAAGGGATTTTCAATTGTTTATGCTGGTTTTAAGTACCTTTTTTAAACAGGGAAAGAAGGTGAAACCGCTGATTGTTCATCTGCATCGAACTGACAAAGAGAGCCAAGGGAGATTGTGTGGAAAGTTGACATGACAATTGTTCATTTCTACCCTTTCTTTTATGATTCATAGAAAACAACCAAAAATAAAGTCTGCCTTAGTTTGTATAGTTAAATCGGAATTTGACTCTGCCTAGTGAGAGGTGTTTTCTGATGTGATGTCAGCTTGATTTACTGATGTCTTGTGGGTATTACAGTGAAATCAATTGTTTTAGCCTTTTAGGTACTATTTTTTCAGACAGTTCAAAACTTGTAGGTACTATTTTTTCACAGTTCAAAACTTGTAGGTAATATTTTTTAGTTCTACTTCAGACAGTTCAAATCTTGAATCATTGTGTGTTTAAAATGTGGTCTATAATTTCTGTTCTTGAGTTTTCGGATAGCAATTTTAAGATCTAGATCGGCGGCTTTGCTTGAGGTTGTTGTGTTTCTGTCGACGGCTCGTGTTCTTGATTGTGGACTTACATTTATTATAGAGCTTTTGTTCATTGATTTATACGTTTCAAGTGGAAGCATTACTATTCAGTCAGGTGCTCGTGGAGATATTTGAAATTGACATTTATATTAGTTATGGAAAGAAATTAAAATTTTATCTAGTTGATTGGTTGATTCAGACTGAGGGAATCATTTTTAGCCCATTGAATTTGATTTCATTCAATGAGAACAAAATTTCGTTTTATTAGATATGGTGATAGTGAATGATCTAAGTTATTACTTCTATTATTTTCAGGATATGCAAGAAATGAGAGTGTTATGATAGACTGCTGCAACGGCTAATAGCGCATATGGTATATAAGCATTCAACTTTTATGAACCTGCAAACTTATAGCTTCTTGCATTAAATTTGGATGCTTGATGTATGCTAACATTGCAACTGTAATGTGTACATTGTTACATTTCTAAGACTTCATCATTTTTATTTGTGGTAATATCAGAGTTCTCTGAATCATTGGCGGAGATGGGTTCATGCTTGGACCAAATCGTGCGGCATAATGATGAAGAAAGTGGTAAATGTTTGGAGAATCATCTATCATAGGAGTTCGGTTCTGTCCTTTGACCTGCTGTAACATTGTTTTTTCTGCAGGTAGTATTTTACTGAAGTTGGGTAAAGTTCAGTTTGAGCTTCAGAAACACGTCGACACTTATGTAAGTTGTATGTTGCAACCTTGTACTTTTTGTGAAGCAATCTGTATAGTTCTGAAAAAACTGAGGAAGTTCACACTCTTTTTCTTCAGCGTTCTCAAATATTCAAGACCATTACACGACCTTCAGAGTCACTTCTCAATGACCTTAGAACCGTTGAGGTATGCCCTAGATTTAGTCTATTGAAGTAAGAGTTTTTAAAAAAGCCAGGAAATTTAATGGTTCAAGCAAGATTTAAAGCCGAAGTGGACTAAGCGCAACCTTAATAGAGACTGCTAATTCGATCATCTTTTCTTTTCTTTTCTTTTCCTCTCAAGATATGAAACAACAATCTTCTAATAACTAAAAGCACCTATTTGAAGCTCCTCAGACTAGACAAAGGATGTGTTGAAGAAGTAAACCTTTGTGTCACATCTCAAGCTACTGATCTCACTTTCAATCTTCAACATGGTAACAATTGATGTTTTCTTTAGTCACAATCACATTCCATGCTGTCAATTGAAATCGTTTTCATCAATGTGTCTAATCCTTATCTTTGAAATTGCTGCAGATATCAAATTCCTCGAGTTTAAACCATCAATAAATTACAGGCGCTGCACTTCTCTTTGCTTCCTCTGAGCTCCGTCCTCTACAGTTTCCATGTTCCAGTAACAGAATCTGCCAATGCAGATTAGGTAAAGTTTCGAAAGAAGTAATGACCAGATCGAGCTTCTTGACGAAATTCTGATCATTTAACGTGGTAGAAGGACGAGCTAATGGAGTGTTACAAAGCAGTAAAAGAGAAGGATATAGTTGAAGAAAACGAAGGAAGCACTAATACAGCAGTAAATGTGCTTGATCAACAATTCTCAGCGGTGGAGAAAGCAATAAGAGCATCACAATCACAGCTTCTTCACCTAAGAGGAGTGATTATGTGCAGGCACTCAAGAAGTGTCAACTTAAGGCCACAATTAGCAATCTACCTAATAAACATGTTTTTTCATGTCAAGAAAAAAACAAAAAGTCATGTTTCCTTTCACAACATGAGTTAATGGGTATTCTCCGAGAACTAACGACACTTTGCTTTATCTTTTGTTGTACGAAAAGTGAGTGATGAAGGAGAGAACTGGAGCGTGGGACACATACAACTGTTCTGTCTTGGAAGGGATGTGCTGGAGTGAAATAAAATATTGGTGTTAGATGAAGCTACGGCTTCCATTGATTCAGCCACTGATGCAATCATTGTGAGAAGTATGCTATATGGGATAGTGAAACAAGGGCATCCATGACTTTCACCAAGGTTAGTGTCTCTTAGAACTTACTTGATTTGCTGACTTAGTGCTGATTTGTTAGTGTTCTTTAGGAGGGTTTTTCTAGATTGTATGCTGGTTTTCTTGCTTTGTTTTTTTCCTGTTAGAGGTTGGCAGAAACGACCGCGACCAGCTACGCCTTGCTCCTTGCTCCTACGTTGAGTATGCTAAAAATCTATACATGTAATCAAAATAATATCTTCTACAAAACAACCTTTCAGGTTATAACTTAACTAGAAGTCTAAGCTTGTGACAAGTCTTTCTCCATTTACAAATTATATAAGCTTTCAAATTTGGAATCCTGCAATCTTCGTTCTCGGGATTTTGACATGGCTAAAATGTAAGTGAGTTTGGCTATAGACATTGAAAGCGCTTTCTTATACTACTTTTTTTAGATATATATGCAGTTGGTGGGTAGTGTAGACATGAATTTTGGTGTATGCACATTTGTATCTTTCACTCAATTTTTCATGGGCTGCTTATAACCCTCTAGATGAAGTTACAATACAAAATAGTTGAAACAATACGATTTTAGAAGAAGAAAAGAACAAATTTAAGACAAAATAGTTGTAAAATAAGATTTTAGAAGGAAATAAACAAATTAAAGTTTACAATGCAGCTAGCAAAGATGGTGACGAAACCCATTCTTATTTATTATGTGTTCGATTGATTTGAGAGGGCCTATTTACTCATGAAGCATATAAAAGAGCCACGAACATGCATATTGAGACCGATTGCAAGAGTTTAGAAAATATCTACTCTCAGGTCTTAGCTTCAAACCCAAGCAAATTAATTAGAGTGACGATGATGAGTTGTCCATCGCTTAGCTAATAGTTTTAAACTTTCAAATTAGTAGATTTCTTTAGTTAGATCACCATATTTCTTTTGATGTATTATAATTTCTTAATTATAAAAGATATTGAAAACATATGATAAGCCAAATATTGCATTTACAATATTTTATAAAATAATCCGCGCGGACCATCTCTAGTGTGAAGAAAAGAGGTCAGTTGTTTTCTGCAATGTAGATTTTTCTTTTCTTGGTTTTTGGTTTGATAAAATCTTGCCTTAACCTCTAGTGTCTTACAACTTACAGAGACGTTGTAAAGCCCATGATAATGGAGCATGTCAAAGACAAGGTACAACTTAAAGGGCAGTAAAGGGGAGACTTATTCGCCGAAAGTTAGAGACTGCCCGAGATGAGCTACAAGACGAAGCGACTTTGTGCATTTTCCGATTGAAATCTCTCAAGGAAGGACAAGCTCGAAGTCTCCTCACACAAGCAGCCCGCCACCACACTGCTCAGATACCTTCGGAATAAGGTTCTATTTCTGTAAGAAACAGATTTGCAATTGCTTAATTAATGTCTCTTATGCTTTCTTTCTTATATTTGTGTAGATCCATTTGTTTTTCGCGGGTCTTAAATCGCTTGAGGCAGTAGAGCAACAAGTCAAAAATGCTGCGGAGAGACAACACATCGACTGTGAGCTCTCTGATCACGGGAACGAAATGGAATGTAGTGAGGATGATGATGATGACCGTTATTTTAACAGAGATGGAGAACTCAGTTTTGACTACATTATAAGTGAGCAGAGAGTGGAAGCTATATCTACACCGCAGGGATCGACGAAGGTAATTTGAATTTTAAAACGAACGCAAAGAAAAGCTTTATCCATAGAAAATAAGCTCATTCACTGCCATTTTCCTATAGATGGATGACACAGATCTCTCGTTTCAACGCCCTTGTTATGTACTCTGAGAACTCTCATTTTTATGAGAATTTTGTGTTGAAGTCATATTCTCTCTGATGCAGGTAAATGTAGATCGTAGAGAAGAGAACCCACCGATTTCATACCAAGATCGCAGAACGAGCAGCCATTCAGCGCTGTTGTTCCCGGAAAAGCCGATGAGGCAGATGACTCCGTCTGCAAATGCTTACGTGTTACCAACACCGAATGATTCGAAGTCCTCATCAATCTATACAAAACAAGTCGCCCAAACAAACCACAGTGCAAACTTATGGCATTTATCTCCGCTTGAACCAATAAAAACATCTCATAAAGATGCAGAGAGCAACCTCTATTCCCGTCTTCCCCGTCCTTCAGAAACTCCCAAAGATGACTGAGCCAGAACTGGAAGACGGGTTGAGGATGGTTTCAGCGGTCAAGAAAATGCATGTCTTGGTGCAGATTCGGGCACAGTCGCAGAGTCCACTCAGCTTCAGCAGAACATGACAAACTCGGCAAAGCGTACAATAGTTGTACCTCCAAAAGACGACGTTACATTGAGGCTCCGCCATCCAAACCGATTTGATTCCTTCAATTAGTCTTTAATTCTACTCCTCTTTACAGATGTATCATTTAGACAAGGATGACAAAGTTCTGAATTGTTCCATGAACTCCTATAAAACCAATTGTAATCTCATTTGTAAGAATAAAGGAAAACAAGAGATTAAACTAAAAGTTTATCTTTCTTTTTGTTTTTCATACTTGTCCGGTATAAAAAATTTCATAGCCTTTGCTCCTTTGGTTTGAGGTAACTTTGACCATGTTTGTTTGCTCATTCATATGGTTCATCTAAATGGAGATGAGAATTGATGTTTGTTTAATACATAAAATGATCATCATCCAAATGAATATCTGAATGAGTTTTAAGAATGATGAAGAAATTTTTAGACTCATTGGCTGATCCGATTTGAAGCATTTGGATGAAGATGATTCAGTCCAAAATCTCAAATGACGAAAATACCTTAAATATTATATATTAAATATTAAATATATAAAAAAAAAACTTTTTGTTCGTCAAAACGTAAAATCTCGTTTTCCCGCCTAAAAATGTCAAATCCCACTTTCCCGTTAAAAATGTAAAATCTTGTTTCGTACGTATAATCTCATTTTCCCGCCAAAAACGTAAAATTTCGCTTTTCTGTCACAAACATTAAATCATATTTTTCCGCCAAAACGTAAAATCATGTTTTTCCACCAAAAAACATGTTTCCTATTAAAAAAGTGAAACCTTGTTTCCTGCTAAAAACGTATAATCTCGTTTTAACATCAAAAATCAAAAATGTAAAATCTTGTTTTCCCGCCAAAAAAATAAAATCTCTTTTTTGGGCCAAAAACGTTAAATCTTATTTTTCCGCCAAAAATGTTAACTCTTGTTTTCCCGCCAAAAACGTAAAATCTCGTTTTTCGCCAAAAACGTATAATCTCGTTTTCCCGCCAAAAACGTTAAATCTTGTTTACCCGCCAAAAATGTAAAATCTCGTTTTTTTGCCAAAAACGTTAAATCTCATTTTCCCGCCAAAACGTATATTCTCATTTTCCCTGCCAAAAATGTAAAATTCTGTTTTTGGTTAGTAAAGCAAAATTACATTTTTATTATTTTCCGATCAAAAATGTAATTTCTTGTTTTTATTGCTAAAAAGTTAAATATTTTTTATTAGCATATTCGTAAATTTTATTAAAATAATTTATTGAACTTAAATATTTGATGAAAATAGAAATCTATAAATTCTAAATGTATATGATGAAATTCAGTTCACTTACAGTTATTTCGATTTTATATTTTATTTTTGTTTAACATTCGTAACACGTAGACTGTTTTTTTTGTTTTCCTTGTCAAAAGCATATCTATATCATCAAACACTAATATGAACATGATGATCCAGAATGGATGTAAGCAATCTAGAACTATTCATGTTGCTAAAACAGTTGAAAAAGAGGACAAATCCTTTTTTAGCAAGCCCATCAGCAGCTTGTTTTGAACTTGAACGAACTACTTGAATAGAAACCTAACTAAACTCCAACGCAAGTCGATAGATGTCTTTGATGTGTGCCTAGATAAGCTTGGGATTATGGACTTGTCGTGTAGCCTAATTGAATGAGAGAAGACATTACAAAACCCAAGTGCATGAGCTCCTACTTGACAGAATTAAATTGCAAACAATAACCCATCATTTGCCCCACAAAATCCATTTATTTCTAGCCATGTCCAGTTGGTGATGCGATCCAGATGCTAGCAATGTTGCATTTGATATGACTTCGAGGTGGATCCAACCACTAAGCGATCCGGGTTCGAACTGTGCAGTCAATGCTTTCGGAGGTTCTTGTGCAGCCATGTTTATGAGGTTCTTGTGCAGCCATGTTTATACTAGAGTCTAGGGATATTGTCAACATTTTTTTAAAACATATACATTTAACATATTTTTAGTGTGTGTGCGTGTAAATGTAATGTGGGCTACGAGTCTACGACCATCTAAGCCAGCTCAAATTGCTTTGTTGTTCCTGATTGGTAGGTCTATTAGAAAAGTAGATTCTCTAGTACATAAAATCTAGAGCAGGCATGATATAATAAGATGATGGTGATTTGTGATGGTCATCTTTTCAATCATTACCCAAATAGTAAATGCCAGTTGACCCATTTTTAACCTATACACTTCAATTATAGTTCTCTACATTGAATTGAAAGCATCTCTTCTCTCTACCAAATTTCAATAACATATGCAGAAAAATATTAAATATATATAAACTTAATACCGATTCTCAGTTTGACCCAAAAAAAAAAAAATACTGATTCTCAATTATAAGAAGGATTCCAGAAGATTTTCAGAAAAAAGGATTCCAGAACATTAGGAGCAGGATTCAGATTTCTTTTTAGATTTTTTCAGGTTTTATTTATTTAAAATATGTTGAAAACTTGAAGCCAAGTATCATTTGGTTCTTTTTTTTTCATTTCTTTTCTTTTTGTCGACGTATCATTCGGTTCTATTTGAGATGGTTGTAGATTCAGATTATATATGATTTTAAGCAAACAATGTTTTTTAACTTTTAAACTCTTACACACTCTCTAACCAAAAAACTCTTAACACGCTCAATTTATTCCACCTGCCTATACAGACAAATATAGGCATATATATTTTCTTTTTAGATTCGGTCTTTGAATTAGGGGGGTTTTCAACACGATTTGGATTCAGTACGAATCGGTTAAACCACAGATGCCATAATTAAAATCATATAATTAATAAATCAGAAATAGTCGGATTTCGAGATTTGTGGACTTCTGCTATATTTTTATTGAGATACTCCGTAAAACATATTCAATTAATTATTACGTTTGAAATTGACTGATCGACCTGCAGACCAAGCATGTTACCAGATTCTGCCTTTACGCATTACTAGGTCAGAGAATTCGGTTACTTCGGATAATTCGGTTTGGGTAGTTTGGTTTTTCTGTTAGTTCGGTTTTCAAAAATTATGCTGAAAATAACAAAAAAAAATATCGGTTTGGTTCGGTTTGGATATTTTCGGTTATTTTTGAAAAAAAATTTTAAAAAAACTTAAATTTTTTTTTTGACCAAACTGAACTGAACCGAGAACCGAAATTAATTTTCAATGTTGCCAAAAATAACTGAACCATAACCGAATTTACAAAACTTCGGTTTGGTTCGGTTAATAATGCAAGGCCTACGCATTACCAGATCCACTGAATTTAGATCCTTTTGGTTAAATCTAAAGATAAAGGTGAGACTGAATTTAAAAGTATATTTATTACCATAATTACAGGAAAAAGTTACACATGTGGTCACTGGTCAGAGACAAGTACTGACAAGATCTTAACTACTCCCGGTTAAAAAGTTATTAATGTATTGATAACTCTCAGAATTAATTAAAACAGCATAAGTTACTATATATGGAAATTTAAGGTCATAACTTTCAATCTGGAAATAAATCACTTGATTGTATTAAAAATAGAGAGGAGATGGATTAAAACCTGGAGTTCAGTTTGTATCCTTTTGTGGAGTTGAAAAACTCTACCTAAGCTTTTTCTTTTAACTTCATTGCATTGAGACAAATTAATTAGAGAGTAAACAAAATAAACTACTTTTTTTTGTTATGTTTATTGCTCATCTCATTTCATATGCATATACACACACACATAAAAGCGTGGCAAATCTAATGTTAGCAAGGGTGAAAAAAGGCAAAATTAAAAGTACAGGGGTGAAAAAGTCAAAAGAAAGAAAAAAGGGGGGTCACAAAAGAAGCGTTGTCTATAATTCCGTCACGGGACTGTACTCACCGTGAAAATCATGAACACCGGAAGCAGCCCATAGCCGTTGATTAAACTTTTCTTGCATCTCATCTGGAACGAACGGTGTTCTACAAAGAGGACACGTCTTCTGATCATGATCCATCCAACGGTCGAGACAACTCCGGTGAAATATATGTCTGCAATTTCTCAGCCACCGGATCTCTTGCTCTCCTTCGAATTCGTAGAGACATACGGCGCATTTTTCCGGCAGATCTTCTCCGGAGTTAGTCAGCTCTTCGAATTTGATAACCGGTAAGATCTCGCGGATTAGTAGCGCGGAGAAGGGTGAGCGGATTTCGGGTATTCGGGTCGGGTAAGATGTGTAATCGGGCCAGTTTTGATCCATTTTGAGGAAATCGGAGAGACCCAAGAAGCGGAAGAGAGAGAAGACGATGGTTCTCATGAAACCAAGAATCGAAAGCGTTTGTACGAAGAGCTTCGGGAGAAAAACCTCTGTGTAACCTACTGGGAAGCCCATGGAGCTAGGGTTTTTAGAGAGAGTGAGCTCTGATTTCTCTTTTTTCTTTTTTCTTTTCTTTGGTTCTGTGATTAATAAAAGTTGATTTTTTTAATATACAGAGAGTTTCATTTATAGAGCAGATGAGGAAGAGTGAGAAGAAGAAAGAATGTACAAGATCCGTGTCATGTCATATCGATTTTGATAGAGTTAACTGACTGTGACGTTTGTTACGTGAATTTCCCGATGGAGAAAACAAAAATTAGAGATGGGAAAAGCAACAAAGGGAACTAAGATTGGTCTGTGAGATGTGGCTCCGTCACCAACATTGTTGGACTTTTTATTCGCTGCGTGCGTCTCTACTGTATGACCTTGTTTTGGAATATAACACATCTGCAATTTGCACGACTATCGGCACACGTGGTACGTGCGGTTGATAGGAGATGTTGTTGATGTGGATGTGGAATTCGTCCTATTATTTTTTTTATTATATAAATGAAAGCATTTTCATTTTACTTTTTTTATTTAGGAGATATTTTTTTGTTTGTTTGTTTGTTTAGCATGATTTCAACACGTAAAATTTATACTAGGCTCTAGGCAGTAGAAAGATCGAAGGTATCGGTTACGTTCTCCGGTTCTCGAATCGCGATATTAGGACATTTTTACCAGAAAAATAAAAAATAAAGCTCTAATCGTTATCATTTTTTTGTCGACCTAATCGTTATCATAAAAAATAAACAAAAGAATGGTAATTTTATCAAGATCGATAACTAAATAATTAATATAGCAAAGAACTATCAAATGGCTGGGTTTCATTATATACCGTGAGTAACACGTCAAAAGAGGTCTGATGCGTAGTCTCTATTAACATTTACTGAATATTATCTCACTTCTTTTCTTGTTCCTTTCGATTCTATTTTACTTGACAACAAAGGATAGAATATAGGGGGAAAAGAAAAAAATTTATTTCGTAATTACATCTGCTAAGCTATTAATTAACTATTAGGATCTTTAATTTATTTAACAGTTTTAGGCTTTTTTTTGCTTGATTCTATGTTGGTATCCGTTGGAATGTATAAATCAACAAATTAGATAGAAACATACTATTTCTATGAACTAATTAATTTTCTGTTAATTATAGTATTTGTTTAGGTCCTCATAGAATAGGCTTGTTCCATTTTTGTATAGGTGTGAGTTGAATAAAAACTACAAACAAAATTATCAAAATGTATGAAAATGTATCATGATAATATGTTATGAGATCTGTCGAAAAGTTAAATGAAAGAAAAAGGGATTAGGTCGAGTAAAAACATGACAAAAGCAAAAGTTAAAAATGAAGAAAGCGAAGAGAAACGAGAGAAGGCCAAGGGTATGTGGGTCAAGGAAGCTTTAAACAGAGCGAATATAGATGATTAATAAAGAAGAAGAATCAATCTTATCTATACATCCCTCAATGCTCAATTTCGAAAACGATACATACATATATTATATATTTTTTTTGGTCAAACAAAGTTTTATATTTATCTCTTACTTTCGTTCAAAACATAAAACAACAAAGCCAACCAGACTAAAAAATCCGCTGCTACCATAGCTAGACGGAAAACATACATAACAAATAGGAGCAACCACAACACTTAAACCACTAAAATCGGACACTTAAACCACTAAAGTCAGAGAGATATCCTCGAGTCTCAACGCCAATTGTGCTAAGAAATGAAACGACGCCATGGGAATTATAGAACACAATCAGTGATCCTATACCCAGGATTGAAATAGCAACTAGTGCAATTTTAACAATCAGAAATTCGGCTATAAACGCAAAGATGACAATGCACTAGATTGCTGAGCCTTTGGATAGAACAAGCATCGAAGCCTTTGTAATCTTCGACATCAAACTCCCTGTAACAACACCACTTAAACAAAGTGGAAATTTTGGGAGGAAAACAAACTCCATAAAGGAGAAATCAACAGCATCACCAGAGAATTAGACATATTAATGAAAGTCATTCCAAAGGAAGTAGAACTAACTTCATATTACCAATATCCGGTTTAAGACTGGGAAATAGACTGCATACCACGGTAAAGAGACTGCATACTGCAGTAATGAGGCTGCATACTGCAGCAAGGGATCCCACAAAGGCGAGAGATTTGCCATCAGCTGACATATGAATACAATCCAGGGGAGACGATGGAGTTATCGAGGTTGAAGAAGCAAAACACAGATGCATAACCAGGAAAATCGGAAGAGGAAGAGAGCTTGAGGTGATATCCACCGAGAACATCACTCTTAACACTAAAGCCTTATTAACAAACTGTGGAGCACACGACAGGAGGCTGGCATTTCCGAAGACTCCGGCGGAGAAGATCTAGCGTCCGGAGCAGCTAAGGTGATGGTCTGGTGGAGGAGAGCTTCAGGTTCTTTTGGACGGCGAGGTAAGGCGGGAGACGGCGAGAGTCGGTGAACGGCGGCGAGAGATGGCAAGGTAACCGTGAGAGATGGTAAGGAAGCGAGCAATCGGCGAGACAAGGGGAACTGAGGGGAGACGAGCAACCGGCGAGACAAAGAGAACGGCATCGAGAGAAGGAGAATAGTACACCGACTCTCCGGCGACGAGAAGCAAGATCCAGCAGAGGAGAGCAGGAGGGGAGGAGTGGCGAGAGGCGGCAAGATCTGGTGAGCGACGGCGAGGGAGAGCAAGGTAACAACGAGAGGTGGTGAGGAAACAGCGATGGTCGGCGAGAGACTGAGCAGAATGGCAAACCAGCGGTGAGACAGAGGCGAGAAAGACATCGACAAGCAAAAAGGAGAAGCAACGGTGAAGAGATTTGAGTTTTGCGTCGGCCCTAATCTCATGGCCAAAGGCCGGAGAAGGGTTCGACTCAAAGCAAGGCGAGCGGCGGTCACTGAGGAGGACCGAAGGAGACGGCATCTACCGGAGGAAGAAGAGATCGGGAAACTTTGTTGCGGCGCGTTGGGAGTCGGGCCTGGAAGAAGAGTTATAAACTTTATACATATATTATATATATGATTAAATAAAGAAGGAAAATTAAATTGTTAAAACTGAGTGGTGGGCCGGAGAAATTTAGGAGACAAGTCGTCGGTGGCAATGATCCTTTCGCCCCGCCTGACCCGACCCGCCGCGGGTTGAGTTTTTTTTATTTTATTTTACCCGCTAGACCAGCAAATTATATTTCGTAAACCCGCACCCGCCCTGCGTTAGTCAAACGGGTCTGCGGGTAACCCGCGGGTTATGAAAAAAAAAAAAATTCTAGATCCATGCTCGTATGGTCTTCTTCCTCGGCGAAGCAGTCACCATCCTTGGCGCCGCCGGTGAAATGAACCCAAGCGACCGGAGATGGAGATGGAGAGGATCTCGGCAAAGGTAACAAAGATGGAGATGGAGATAGAGATGGAGATGGAGATGAAGAGGAAGACAAAGATCGATGAGAAGCGACAACAGAGAGAGAGGGAGGCGAGCGTGCGGTGAGAGAGGGAGAGGGAGAGGGAGAGGGAGAGGAAGAGAGAGGGAAGTGAGAGGAAGAGAGAGGGAGGTCAGAGAAAGAGAGGAAGAGAGGCGGAGAAGACGAGAGGAAGAGAGAGAGAAGTGAGAAAAAAATATATAGATCAAGAATTTTTTTTTTTTATATTTTTTTATTATGGTTATGCGGGTAACCCGCAAATCCGCGGTTCTAAAACCTTTGACCCACATCGATTCGCATTTTAAAACCCTTGACCCGCACCCACTCCGCTTTAAAAAAAAAACAAAAACTCGACCCGCACCCGCCCCGCGGCGGGTAAAATCCCGCGAACCCACGGATAAAAGCTCAAATTGACAGGCCTACTTCCACCAACTGGCAATGGTTCATGGCTCTACTATGATCGGCCAAACGTCGTTTTTGCAATGAACATATATGTTTTGATATCTCAAATCATATTTTAAAATCGAGTGATCGTAGTCTAATCGTAGCCAGTGATATTTTTTTCATAAGATATGTACGAATCTATATTACTATACTTGTTCTAGGAGACTCCATGGCACAGAAGAAAGAAAAAAACATAGATAAATAATAAAATTGATGCCTTTATATTCACACTTTTCTCGCCGAAACCAACAATCCATGAAGCCAATGACATGTATATACACAATTTGGAAAAGGGTGGAAAACGTAAATAAGTATTCTTTATTTATACTGTAGCCTACTAAAAACTGCCACCAAAACACACATTAAATATCAAAACTCAAAGTATCAAACGTCTGAGCTCATTGGTATTGTTATTATAATTAAGACTATTAAAGTAGTTCTAAACAAATGATTTAGTACTATTTTTTTCCTTGTCGACAAGTATGTAGTGTACTATTTAACACATTATTATGTATATATACCGGATTAAGATCATGGCGCTCATTAGTTATTAGTCACCGAACATACATGTATTTAGGTATATATTATACATGCAATTTGTCAATTACCATCAGTCCAAAAGAAGGAAAAAAAAAGCTCTAAAACGATCAGGGAAACGAAGGAGGTATGGACATTGGAGTGTTGATTACTTGATTTGAAAGTGTTATAATGAGGCCGAGACATTCACATGGTCCCTATTGCTCCTATGCCTTTCATCTCATCTTCCACACTTCTCTTTGTCATGTCAATGTTTAATTTTGGTTACTCGCACCATCTCTTTCTTTGGTCCCATATATCATGCATGATACGAATAATACTTTGATTGACTCTTTCTTGTTTTTTTTTCCTTTCCTAAACTAATTTATACGATAATCTCAATTTCATGATCCAATATTTGATCTTAGATTTTATTCATGTTTTGTCATTTTGGTGGTACATGAGGTTTAATCATTACTTTATTTTTAAAAGAAAAAAAAGCCTTTAGATGATGAAAAATTATGAAAGTCACCCCCATACATTTATTTTAATTACATTATTAGTGTTTTTCTTAAAAAAGTATGATTAAATCTTAATTATTGGAGTTCATGTATTCAGTCTCTTCTCAGTTAGCAATTTTTTTTAACTTAAACGAAGTACTATGGTTTAGATATCAGGATTTAAAATGGTGTTGCATTGCATTTGTAACGTTGGAATTTGGAAATAAAAGTAATTAGGTAGTGAATCTTATAGGTGAATGATAAAAGAAAAGGTCAAAGTAAGCATCGGCAACATTAGCGTTTGCTAATAAAATCACAAGTGTTTTTTTGTGATTCACAGATGTATGAATCGCCATAGTAAGATTTCGTCGACTACTCAACGATGTTCATAGAAATCTAATAATTTTGCTCGTGAGTGTAGTCTTAGATGTCGTCTTGTCTTTTTTCGTAAACGTCACATGGTACCACTTCATGTATTTTTGTCCTTGGACCTTGGTACCACACCATGTTTTTATTTTCAATTGGATTAGAAAAAAAAAATGCATTTAATTTGTAGAAGGTAATAATAAATCAGGTGCCTGAAAAAAGTGAAAATGTTTTATCTTTTTTTTTCTTTTCTTGACGGCCCACAGCGTTTCATTTAAAAGATAAAAACCCCAAATTAACATGGGCTTTTGTATTCTTTTTTGGCCCAGTCATTTGGAAATACTAGTTAAGAGTTTTTATTTTATTTTATTTTGAAATCAGTGAATAGTAGCTACTAGTTAAAATGTTAAATGTTCAAATAGAGAATCTAAGATATGATGGGACAAAGATGCCACGTGTCAAAGAGTTGACCAATGGGGAACTCAGTGCGTTATCCACAGAGATAAACAGATAAGCAGAATCTAGTTGTGTCATCAAAGAGCTTTATAGTTGTATACATCATTCATTTGTTTCTTCCTTCTCCTAACACCTTTTGAGTCTTGAAGATCAACAACGTCGAGAGTAATGGCTTCTCTTTGTGCTTCTTCTGCCATCGCCGCCATTTCTTCCCCAAGGTAAGCTCATCATTTCCTGTCTTCATATCAATTGACATCATTTGCTATATAGTGAATTGGATTCAGATCCTCGTAATTAGTATAGTTTACAAAGGCTAGGGATAGTGATCAAATTGGCCGGTCATGTATTCTCCATTTTCCTTTTTTTTGACATCTACCGGTCATGTAGTTTGTATTTATATCTTGTTGTTGTTTCATAACCGGAGTGGGATCCATTATCCGGGTCTTGAATTGTGCGTGTGTGAAGAAATGTGAAAACGAATAGTGATCCATTTAGAATAACCCTTCTGCTATCATTTTATTTGTTGGTCTTGTTTGAGGTTGAGGCTAAATTAGTATATTGTATGACATATATATGTGTGTGCAGTTTCTTGGGTGGGAAGAAACTGAGGCTGAAGAAGAAGTTGAGTGTTCCAGCTGTTTCCAGATCAGCTGCGTCGGTGCGCGCCGTCGCAGCAGATCCCGAGAGACCAATTTGGTTCCCGGGAAGCACTCCTCCGGAGTGGCTGGACGGTAGCCTCCCTGGTGTGATTTCGGATTTGATCCTCTTGGTCTTTGTGAGTTTTTTTCCCCTCTCATATTTAATAAATAAAAAAATGATTTTTATAATTTCCTAACAAATCGGACAATGTCACAGCATCCGACCCGGATAGTCTAAAATGGAACGCACAAGCAGAGCTAGTCCATTGCAGGTGGGCAATGCTGGGCGCCGCCGGGATATTCATCCCAGAGTTCCTAACCAAGATCGGAATCCTCAACACTCCGTCGTGGTACACGGCGGGAGAGCAAGAGTATTTCACGGACAAAACCACACTATTCGTCGTGGAGCTCATCTTAATCGGATGGGCCGAGGGACGTAGATGGGCCGATATCATAAAGCCCGGCACGTCGACCTAGGCCTGGGAATTCGATTACTTCCGGTAATTCAGTTCGGGTAGTTCGGTTTTTGGTTAGTTTGGTTTTCAAAAATCCTGCCGAAAATAACCGAAAAAATATCGGTTCGGTTATTGGGTAGTTCGGGTTTTTTTTTAGAACCGAAAATAACTGAAATGTTGGCAAATTCGGTTATTTTTGAAAAAAAAAAACCGGTTAACTGATCGGTTCGGCCGAACCGAACCGAGAACCGAAATTAATTTTCAATGTTGCCGAAAATAACCGAATCATAACCGAATTTACAAAACTTCGGTTCGGTTAGCTCGGTTCGGTTAATAATCCCAGGCCTAGACCCAATATTCCCAAACAACAAGCTGACGGGCACGGACGTCGGTTACCCGGGCGGGTTATAGTTCGACCCGTTGGGTTGGGGATCCGGTAGCCCGGCTAAGATCAAGGAGCTGAGGACCAAAGAGATCAAGAACGGAAGGTTGGCTATGTTGGCAGTGATGGGTGCATGGTTCCAACACATCTACACTGGGACTGGTCCTATTGATAATCTTTTTGCACATCTTGCAGATCCTGGTCACGCCACTATCTTCGCTGTAAGTTCAAATTTTTTTTCTTTTTCTTTTTCCTTCTATGGTTTGACTCATTAGTTTTTGACTGGCTTTTGTGTTATTTCTTTTTACAGGCTTTCACACCCAAGTGAAAGACTAAAAAAGAGGATTTGGAGTATGCGTTTGTGTGATCATGTTTGTACAAATATCGTTTCGAACTTAAAAGTATTATGTACAATTTATGTAAATCGTCGTCAAATGCAAATTAGGGTTCGCCGTAATTAACGCTGCTCTTTTCCTGACTAAATACTCATAGCTTTGGTTTTACATTGTCGTCATCCAGGAGAATGAAGAAAAACTATGGAGATATTCAAATGCATTACGTAGAATTTGTAAAAAAACAAAACTCATCTTCAAAATATATATCGAAAATGGAAAGATATCGAGAATATGTATTAATTTAGTTTTAATTGATACATATTGTTAGAGATACAGTCGTATCCTTACACATATCTCTTGAAATATAAAGTTCAACTAGTTGAATGCTCTTATGGTCATGAAGTAGCTGATTATCAGATACAAAAAACAAAATTCATCAAAAATTGTCAGTCTGCTCGTAAACCGGGTTAAACCCTTTTAACACAAAAGTAATTTGTAAGATGGAAGCAAGTAATGGTAGTGCCTCGCGATAAGTGAAATATGATGAATAGATAGATTAAGGGAAAAGCCCATTGGGTTTAAAGTTCTTTACAGTTTCATCCGTCAAGTCCGGTTTGCATGTGCAAGACTTTAACCGAAAAGATCCGTAAAATTAAAATCCGATCCATATATAAACCGGTCGGTCTAACACTTTTTTTTTTTTTTGGTCCTGTCAGCATTCCAATTTTTATGCTCCGTTTATGGATCTGTGAGATCCATCTTCTTCCTCTCGTCGTGCGATTCTCATTTTCCAACAAAAGCTTCTATGATCACTTTGTATGAACGGAACCTCTAATTTCATCTCCTCGGAATCAGATCAGTTGTAGAGAGAGATACTGCCAAGGATTAAAGTTTTATTGTGGTAGAAGAGAAGCCAAGATGTATATGGCTTATGGATGGCCACAGGTGATCCCTCTAGAAGCTGGATCGTGTCCATCTTCGCAGCGAATCGTGTACCTTAAGCTCGCCGGCCGGCTACTTCTGGTTGTTTCTCCGTCTCACCTGGAGCTCTGGGGTTCCTCTCAGGTGCTTAATCATCTCTGCATTTCGTCAGTGTGATTTCGTGATTGAGGTCTACAGTTCGTTAGCTAATAGATATTGTTTGCTTATTCCGGAATTAGCAACGAGTGAGGTTGGGAAAGTACACGAGAGATGAGAAGTCGGTGCGAGAAGAAGGGGAAAATTTGCAAGCTGTGTGGAGTCCAGACTCCAAATTGATCTGGACTCTTGGTTCTTGTAAGTTTTTTTTTGGTTCTTGTAAGTTTTTTTTTGTTTTTGTTCACTCTTTCCTTAGCTAAAAATCTGCTACTCGGTTAGTTTTTTCAATCCTTCTCCAGCCCACAGTTTACTGATTTGCGATACTGATAATTCCTATGTTTAAGGATGAGGAAAAACCCTGTTTTTTTAATTTTGAATGCTTGATAATATCAGACATTCTTAAGTCCCTCTCGTTTCAATAATATTTTTTGATTCCTTTGATCAAGAGGCGTGAAAAGTCGCCACTTACCTGTTTTGTTATCAAATTTTTATCATTTCATAGATGGCAGTGAAGAAGCTAAAGCTGTCTGTTTATCTTTCTACGTCTTTTCACCATTTTTTTCTTTCTGGCTTTCGATTAAATTTGCAGACATCATCATTCTTCCTTCATATATATAAAGTAAAGTTTATGGATAAACGAATAAAAACTGGAGAGAGACAGCCCTCGGAGTTGGGTTTTGCAACCATATCTCTTTTGCTAAGTGAGCAGGTCCCTTTTTCTGGGGATGACTTGTCTGTGTAAGTGCTTTTTCTGTACGTGTCTCTTCCGAGCCCAACATTTACCCTATAGTCCACATAGTAACGTTTTGGGATTAAAATCTAAGGCGAATTCTTTCACTCTGTGCAGGAGCAACTTTGTGAGGGACAGCAAAACTATGCTTTTGGGCCTCTCTGATGGTTGTTTATATAGGAGAGGTAATGTTGACCTGGCTCATCTGCATTTTCTTTCGGTGTTAGTCATTGCATCTTTTCTGGATTTTCGTGTGCTGGACTCCTGTTTTTTTTTTTTTTGGTCATTGTAGTTTGGGGGAGCTTTCAGTATTGGCTCCCATCCTTCTGATAGCAACGATGATAGACTCTTGCCGTACACTCTCGGTAATGGTATTGGTTCTGGAGTAGCTTCAGCGACACTTGCATCTGATGATAAAATCTCAAAAAAAGTGGCTCTTGTTCAGCTGGAACTCTACACTCGTTCGAAGTTATTGTTTGTGTTATATTCTGATGGGCAGCTAGTGGTATGCTGTTGGAGATAGAATCGAATTGAAAAACAAAACCTTTATTATAATAGTAGAAAACAGAACGATAACGTAACAAGAGTAAAACTCCCCAAAGAGAACTACGTTCTCTCCCTCGGCCTAATCCGATAGAACCCTCCAAAGCTCTCTCTAACTTGGATGATTCTTACAATGAGACTTAACCCCTATATATATATTAAAACCCTAAAACGAAAAGGAAAATAAAGAAATAGAAACACCAATGATAAAAAGGAAATTTAACTAATAACTAATACGTATCATATGCTTTGTGAATAAGAAAGGTTTAAAGTACACTGAGAGCATTAAAGATGAGAATAAGTTAGGTAGTGATGCTGTTTGTGCATCAGTGGCTTCAGAACAACAAATTCTTGCTGTGGGCACAAGAAAAGGAATGGTGGAATTATATGATCTTTCACAATCGACCTCGCTCTTACGTACAGTTTCTTTGCATGACTGGGGTAAGTAACTTGTTACTATGAAATAGCATCTCGGGTATTTTCTATTTTGTTTTGAAGGTTCTTTTTTTCTTTTTCTGAAAGGTGTAGTATTCCTTTTCATCTGGATATCTTTTATTCCCACGCTGTCTAATGACTAGAATATTTCACTGTAAACCGGAAGTTTAAACGCCGTCAGTATTTTTTGTTCTTATAAGGTTCCGGAAGTGCTAATGGTTCGTTCCATTACAACTAGGCTGATCTATTCAAGATTTTTAATTTAATTTCTTGTGTTTCTTTCCTGCCCTTTATATTTTGGGTACATGGTTGTTAATACTGATTTGGAACATACAGGTACTCAGCGGATTACACTGGGCCTGTCAATAACATTGCATGGACGCCTGATAATTCTGCTTTTGCAGTTGGATGGAAGTTGAGAGGACTTGCAGTTTGGTCTGTTTCTGGATGTCGATTGATGTCAACAGTCCGCCAAATTGGACTTAGTTCTGTATCTTCCCCCAAAATTAACCAAGATTGTAAATATGAACCACTGATGAATGGTACTTCATCTATATCATCAGTTTCTGATCATACTTCTCTGGCTATATTTCTTTGATGTTAATGGACAGAAAGTGCTATTTGCTAAAAAATGTGTTCGCCACTCTTCCAGACTTTTTTACTTAACATTGTTGTGTTTAGTATTTATAGACATTTTTTCCTTTGAATGTTGTTCCATTTTACGTATGTTGTGGTTAATTATTGCAGGTATGAACTGCTATTCTACCCAAGATATCACCTTGATCAGAGCTCTTTACTTTGTCGTAAAGTACTGCTTGGAAAACCAATGGTGATGGATGTTTACCAGGATTATATACTTGTATCTTATCTTCTGTTTATCATCCACGTATACCATGTTAAGATATATGGTGAATTGACACCTTCAAACAAAGCAGACCTACAGGTAATTAGTTTTTTTTCATTTTGAATTTTAACTTCTAAATGCGAGTGCTTGAGTTGCTTTTCATGCACCTTAAAGTGATAAAATGACAAACAGCTTTCCACAGTACGAGAATTGTCCATCATGACTGCAAAGAGCCATCCAGCAGCAATGAGATTTGTTCCTGACCAGCACCCGAGAGAATCTGACTTGGATAATGATCATTTGTCTTCTGATTTGTCAGACAGGGAACCCTCAAGGTAATCATAAATAAAGTAGAACATCCGTTTCAGTTTATGCTGTCTTTCTAATTGCCTTTATGGTCTCCCATAGGTGTCTTATACTGAGGGGAAATGGGGAGCTTTCTCTTCTTGATTTGGTTGATTCTCTATTGCAGGTTTGGTATCCTTCTCTAGAAGATGATCCTTTTATGCAAGAGGATTTCTTGCAGGTATGCATGCGACTAAAGTCCATTTTTTCACTGCCATCAATAGCATACATGCTGGCAGCTTCTCTTTCTGTTAAGTTGTGTTCGTGGAATTACAGAAAAAAGGGTTTTGTGATCAAACAAAAAAGCTTTGGAGTTGTTTGGAGAGTTGAAGTCCACAATACCCAAAACAAAGAGTAGGAAAGATAACATACACCAATAACAAAATAAAATCGTTACCAATATCTCACAAAACTTTCAGAGAAAAAACAGCTGAAAAATACAAAGTGTCAGGTTGTTTGTAAACATATTACAAAAACTCACCCAACCCAAGATCGATAAGGTAAAGCTCGTCTGCTGTCCCAGGTTGACCAAGTAATAAGTTTCTGGTTTCACATCTCCATGCACAAACCTTGTTTGATGTAGGAAACATGCAAGTCTTACCCGTACACTTGCCACTCGTAAACGTGGGCCAAAAATACAGTCTCTAGTGTTCAAGTTTCAGAGCGACCTGAAAAGGAAAAGAATTTAAAAAAATTCACGTTTTTTGGTCTCACCCCCACGATTTTCACCAGGCTTTTACCTCAATTGCTTCTGCTTCAATTATATCATTGCCACAATATGATAGCCAAATACACGGAATCGCGGAATTTTTCTTGCAGAGGATTCCCAGAAACTCTCAAAACCGGATTACTCAAGCTTTGAAATCGATTAACCAGAATAATACGGAGAAGGAGAAGAAGAACAAAATTTCCCAAAGATGTTTCTCAATTCCTACATATTCTTTAACCGGTGGTTTAAGAGATCGGTGGTTACATTAATCCTCTACAATAAAGCTAGCATCTTAGTGAAGGACTAAGGTTACTCCGAGTATCTTAGGTTTACCGTTTCAATTGGGTATCGTTGCCAGAGAATCGAAGGAGCTCAATCTCAATCTCTCCACTTTCTTCGATCTAGGCCTTCTCTCAAGGTCGATTACCGTCCAAAACACTCGTGGAACCCTTTCTTTGGCTCGCCGATATCAAGCATGTATTAAAGCATCTCCAGTAGATGGAAACTTACTTTACGTGAATCTCAAGTCCGAAGCAAATTTTTTTTTGAATAAACCACACATTCCTAAACCAGAAAAGAAGTCGAGATGGAAGAGCAACGATTTGAGATCCGATCGATAAGTCATAGAGTAATATTCGCGGGCAATCAATCGCATAGCTTAGATACTCAATCCTCATTCATCATGAACACAAACCCAAAGCCTAGAAATAAAAATCAAAACCATAATTCGGAAATCCAGAAAACCAATCAACTCAAACTGTCATAACAAAGAAACCATCGGTTGAAGAAGAAGCTCTAACTAATAGGCGATTAGGGCTAAAGGGAGAGAGTATCGCGGCTACCAATTTTCTAAAACATGCTTTCATATTTATAGAGGTACTAAGTCATTGGGTGATTAGGTTTCACACCAAAACGAAATACACATTTATGCAAACAACATGAATCCTAGGGTTTTCGAGAAAATAGACCCAAAATTTACGACAAATTATGAATTCTAAACAAAATTTAATTTAAACCGATATAAAATATACTAACCGAATTTTACGGTTTAAGGTGAATGAGAAAACTCCATTCCTAAAATTTACTTCCCTTTTGCTATATATGATATCAAATATTAACATAATTATTCTTCCAATATCCAACAACATCAATATAAAAACAAATATTTTACGTTTGACACTTTTTTTGCTCCCAAATTAGTCCGCTTCATTGCTTCCGCTTCTTTCCTCAGCTCATCAAACAGAACGGACGACAGGTATCTCTCTCCAAAGCTCGCATGAATCGTCTGTTCAAAATAAACAAAAAAACAAATTAATTCCCATCGTCCGATCAAATAAATCATAACACATAAATCAAACAACAATCCAAGAACAGGTTTCTTTTTCCCCTCTCTTACCACAATGAGTTTGCCTTTATTCTCTGGCATTTTCGCCAGTCTAAGTGCTGCCACGGTGTTAGCCCCCGACGATATCCCAACCTACATGTTAGGTTTGCATAGTTACGAACCAGAAAACAAACAAGTAAAACCAAAAACCGGTTATCTCATTAATCTCCAAAACACTCACCATGAGACCTTCTTTCAGTGCCAATTCTCTAGCCATCTTTATAGCATCCTCACTACTAACCTGTTCGTTCTCAAAACATAAGCTTTTTTAAAGTTGATAGAATATGAACAAAGATAGAAGCCTTTAGCCTTATACATTACCTCAAGAACGCTTTCCATAACATCCATATCCAAGATATCCGGTTTAAATCCAACCCCATTGCCTGTGATAGCATGTGGACCTAACTCAAAGTTCAAAACTCTAACCATCAGCAACCACAAAAACTCGGATCTTCCATTAAAATGTTAAAAAAGATTCAAAAATTTCACCTGGTTTGCCACCGTTGAGTATGTTGCTTTCAGCAGGCTCTACACCATATATCTACCATTTGCAAGACATTATTAATGATCAAACGCAATCTCTTTTTTGATAAACACAAGATATCTTCAGAACCTTGATCAATCACCTTAACATTGGGGTTTTTAGATTTAAGGTATTGGCCAACACCAGAGACTGTGCCTCCACTACCAATTCCCATCACGAATATGTTGACATTCCCAAGTGTATCTTCCCAAATCTCGGGACCAGTCGTATCAAAATGAATCTGCACCAATATTCCAAAGGATCATCTCTAGATAAAATGTGAAACGTCAAAATGAGAAAGGGATCTATCTAACTCTTACGTACCTGAGTGTTTGCTGGATTAGCAAACTGTTGCAGCATATGAGCATCAGGAGTGTTCACAAGGAGATCTTAAGCTTTCTTAACGGTTCCACCCATTCCTTTGGCTGGATCAGTGAGGACAAGCTCTGCACCAAATGATCTCATCGTCACTCTCCTCTCCAAGCTGGTGTAAGAAGGCATTGTCATTATAATCTTGTAGCCGCCATACTTATTCCCATGTTTCCTGAAGTGGGCTCTATCAATGTTGTCTGAAAAGTAAGCATCACTGCAATTGGTAAGAAGCTCTAGTTCACCGTTAATTTGAAGAAAAAAAAGTGATTACTTTTCCAGGGGTGATAAGGCCTCTCTTTTCTGCATCTACAACCATGGCTAAAGCTGGTCTGGAGACAACAAAATCAAAGCTTTTCTACTGATGATTTCCTAGGATTAAGTATCTTAAACTTGGGTTCTTTGATTTGAAAATTGAATATAATCACCTGTCCTTGATGCTACAAGTAGGCTGGAAATGTTCTTGCTTAGCTGCAATATAAGCTTCGCAGCCTTCAGTGACTTGGTTGAGAAACACAAGAGGAGCTCTTCCGATGAGCTACAACACAGACGGATCTGATCAATCGACATCGAAAGAAGACAGAAGAAGATCGGGTTTTGAAGATGCCAGCCAAAAAAAAGGTTTTTTTCTCTTTTCTTTTACCAGAGAGGCATCGCGTTTGGCGTTAGTGGCGGGGAAATCTTTGGGAAGGTTTCTGAGTCTCTCAAGGAAAGAAGGTGATCCAACGGTGGAGAAGAGCTTCCTCGTGGTTTGGCTGATGCGGGGGATCGTCTCTCTCTTCAGCAACCTCCTCGAAACAGTAGCCATCGGAGACTAAACAGAGTAAATGAAACGAAGTTCGGAGAGAGAGAGTCCAGCAAAAGCTAAAAGTATTTGTTATTTTAAGAGAGCGCAGAGTAGGAGAAGTGGAGTGAAAGGTGGAGAAGCAAACAATCATATAAATGGCTCTGAGGCCGAGGAAAAAGATAAAAATACAATTTATCATCTTTTTCTTGACAAAGGGTTAATACATTGTATCATGTGGTTACAGGTTAAGTGTATAACGCCCCTAATACGAGGGAAATACAAATACATACAGGCCCGGCCCAAGTAGGAGGGGCAGAGGTGCGACCGTCCAAGGACCCAAAATCTAAAAGGTTCAATTTTGTTTTTTTTAATGATTTGTTTATAAAAAAATTGTGAAACGACAAAAAAAAAATTTGGTTTTTATAGAAAAAAAAACTCCTTCTCTTTTACAAACTCTTCCTCTTCTACCGAAAATTCTTGTAGAGGCCCTTTTAAACAAAAATTTAAAAAAAATTTTATGTTAGAGGCCCTTTTTTGTATCTCAAAAAATTCTTGTAGGGCTCTTTTAAAAAAAATTTAAAGATTTTTTTATGTTAGAGACTTTTTTTTTTTTTTCTCGTCCTATAGGTTGTAAAATGTCTGGGCCGGAGCTGAATACATATACATACAAAGTGTAGGCGTTATCTTTATATTATTATCATACTTACAATTATAATTAATCTTTAATAGATTTGTTTACACATCTGATATATTTTATTCTTATTGTTTTCAAAAACTATGAATTAATCTTTTTCACTTGAACTTTAAATTATCTTTTGTCTTTTACTTAAGTATTGTAATTATTTTTAATATACTTTTTAAATGTGTTCGTAAGCTAATAGTAAAAACAAGTTGAGTGTTGAAAAAATGTAAAAGAAGATAATTATAAGTTGGCGTAAGTGAAAGGTTCCTGTCAGAGTCTACTACTCAAACTCGTCATCTTTCACTGAGTGGATGATGCAAAAAAACTCGTCATCATTCACTGAGTGGATGACGCAATTAACAGTCAATTCTTTATATTTATTTCTTGCAAATTTGAACTTCTTTTCTTATCCAGTTAAATTAATTATCGGTCAAGGAATCTTCGTGATTTGTTGAAAAGCTGAAAAGCAAGTGACAATTAACAAATGGGACCATTTAATTAAAGATTAGGCGAAGCAGGTGAAGTGAGACTGACACGTTTAAAATAAACCAATTTGGCCTGAAAAACAAAAACGAAAAGGTAAAAAATATAGATATAAGGACATAGTGGCACTGGCAACTACTAATTTGTCACTTATGGTTATGGACCGGCCTTGGTCTTTCTACCAAATGTACCTTTATGCACGTTAAATCACTTCTCACTTCACATTTTTTTTACATTATGGGGCAAACACATTCAAGTCATAAGAGCATATCTATCAATGAGTTCTTATTTGGGGGTTCTAAATTTTTTTTTATTATTATTTTAATAATTTTCGGATGTTAAAAATAAAAAAAAAAAAAAAAAAAAGAACCATTGTCAACGTGACACGTGGCTAGCACCCACCTTGTTTGTTGCTTATTTTAGCAACACTCCTTATTTCTGAACCATTATTTTATTGTTTTTGCACCCCACCCAAGAATAAGGACTCTACTAAATACATCAATAGACATGCTCTAACTGATTTAAACAGTAGTGTCGATATGGATACGAATACGGGTGCAAGAATTTTTGGAAGTGGACGGTTGTGATTTAATATCGTTATTGAACAGTTTATACAGTTGGTAACATAGTTGGAAATGAGTACGGTTGCGAGACCTTTCTGATTGATTAACAACGGTTACAATAGCGGTTTAACATAAAACTTACCAAACTATATATGATATATGCTTTCTATAAAAAAGAAAAATTATGTTATTATACTAAAAAAGTAAATTTCTAATTTTAAACAAATCATATAATAATTAACTGAATTTAAAAAAAAAAAATTAGAACATTTATTTATATAATTTTTGTTACAGTCACTAATTAATATTTTAGTTTTTGCTTCGGGCCTCCAAATTTGAGGACTCATACATACATATTGTATTTGTGTACATTTGTGTCTACAGAGATAGTCTCTCCAATATTCACCACACGGTTAATTAGATTTGTTAAAATATCATGTATCGTAACATGTAAAACTGTGGTTTTTTTTAAAAAAATGTATAACTGTGGAAAGTAAAAAAAAAAAAAAAAGAATAAATCAGAAAGAGAAATTATTGTGGAAGTGGACTAATTTTGGTTGGTGTTTTTGTTGTTTATGTTTTTCTTGACAGCAAACGGAAGTGGACTATAAACTTAGAAGTCACACTTATCATGATGATGTTCTCTTCTGTTCCACATTTTGTTGTTCCCTTTTTCTTGACAGCAAATAGGTGAGCATTCCCACATCTCTCTCTGTTTTAGAAAGAGACGGGTCCTCATATATGGAAAAAATCTCAGTAGCATTGGCGAAGTAACTCATTTGTCAACAATCGAGTGTAATCCTTGGTCGAGGTCCTCGAGGAGATGTAACTTGAAGAAAAAGAGACGTATGTGGTTGCCCTAGCGATGAGTCTACACTCTACAGACAATAGAATGAATGAAAACTGAAAAGATTCCGATTAGCTTAAATTCTAATATAGTGATGACGAAAAAATGACCACCTCTGCTTTGGTCTACACCTTTTTTTTTATTTTTTTTTATCCCAACTCGATTTTTAATCTCATCAAAACTCAGTCAATTAAAATGAATTTTCATAACTGACCACCGACTGCTTTGGTTTTGTTTTTGTTTTTTTGGTTATTTGAGGATTTTTTTTAGCCGAAAACCCATATTTTTGTATAGGATCGAATTCCTTTCCAAGCAAGGACCAAACTATGGTCGCAGCTGTTTTTTTAAAGATAGCTCCTCGCTTGTTCGGTGAAAAGCTCCCGAGGATCCTGCAAATTTAAAATTTAACCAAAGGATCAGTGGAGTTTAATACAAACCACCGATCAAATTTCTAGAAAACATTAAACAATGCTCACCGTCTCATAACCATTAATCTTTGAAAACATGAACTCATTCAGAAAACTAAAGCTTTCATTTTTTTCACTTTCTCCGCCCAAAACTTTCAAGTGCATTCATTCATTCATTCACAGTATTCTTGGGTTTGAATCATATGATTCGGAAGAAAATATGTGTTTTACTTTCTCACGGTCCATTAGTGGTAGATTTTCCATATTTTCACGGGCTTGGGCTTTTACAAAGCGGTGCATAGCCAAGCCCATTATTTGAATATACAAAAGTCTTGTATTACCTAAAAAGCATGAGTTAAAAAGAAAAGGCCACATCTTTTGTCGACGTTTCGTGGTTTCGGATCACACATATAATCACAAGACCGTTGATCTTTTAATACGGACATCAAATAACATCCATACGTAATGATGTAACACGACAAAGCATTGAAAAGAGCATAACACAAAGTCACAGGTTATCAAAAAGAGCCATGTGAAAGACAATTACAAAAAAAAAACGACATAAAATGTAAAAAAAAAATCAAATAATAATAACATTTTCATACGAAGAGTCATCTAAATCAATTAAATCTCGATTCAATTCAAACTAACAGCTCTTCCATAGTAACAACGAAATTTAAAGAGATTCAAAAGCATAATAAATGATAAAACACAATGATCAAACAAACCAAAAGCTCTTGTTTGATTAAAAGTCATTTTAGCCATGGGTATTCAAAGCTTCCCAGACCAAGTTCTTAGCCACTGGATTAGCCGCGTCTCTAGCTTGACAAGCCGCTTTCTTCAAAGTCCTAATGGTCCACACATTTGCCTCCCACCACGAGAGACTCCTATGCGGAAGATTATGCTTCTTGCAAAGCTCTTGAACCACCGGGGAAACTTTCCGGAGATGGCAACGTGGCAACCTCGGGAACAAATGGTGCTCGAGCTGAAACTGTAACCCACCATAGAACCAATCCATGTAGGATCTGCAGGAGATGTCGAGTGTTCCTGCTGCTTGCTTCTCGAACCAGTCGTTACCTGTGGGTGGGCCCACGTAGACATCGGCGGCGAAATGGTTTAGTGTGAATTGGATGTGCTGAAGCGCCGTGACGGTGAAGCTTGTGAAGACGAAGAAAAATCTCTCTGGCCAGCTTGGTAGACAAGAGACTAAGAGTGGGAACCATGTCCAGAAGACTAAGATTCCGGCGAAATTTAGAGCACGATCTGGGACATGGCGTTTGGAGAAGAGCAAAAGGAATGTTTGGATGAAGAGATTGATTCTTCCGAAGCACATGACTGGGTAATAAGTAAAGTGTTGGTAGCTGATTAGGAATCTCGCGACTGGATCGAATGTGAGTTTCCGATCGTAGAAGCGTGAGGTCAGGGAGTTGAAGAATTTCGTGGAGACGGCGAAAACTGGGATGTGTTGTAGATCTGGATCGTAATCGAGGCTGTTACAGGCGAGATGATGAGCATTGTGCGTCCATTTCCACCACGCGATCGAGATTCCGGTGAGGCAGTTACCGGAGAGGAGCTGAGCGAATCTGTTGTACGATTTATTCGACATGATGACGTAATGGCCTGAGTCGTGACCTATGTAAGCGCTCTGGATCCAGAGGAGCCCGAGGAACGCGGCGGCGATTTGGTGAGCGAAGACGGAGGTACAGGCCAAAACGCCGTAGAGAACGCCGGCGAACATGGCGGCGATGAAGGCTAGGGTGTAGAGAGTGACGTGGCCTTTGTTTTCGAAGAGGCCGAGTTTTCGAAACTCGGCGGCCATGCGGCGGTAATCGCGTGATACCTCGGAGACTTCGAAATCCCTGATGTGGTAACCGGTGAAGAGTTTCCCCAGGTGGTGCCAGGCGGTTCCGGGATGGAATGCGATGAAGGCATCGGTGACATCTTGACCAACGAGATTCAGAATCACCGTGTCGCCTCCGGGATGAGATTTAATCCAATCGGAGACGTCGTAGACCTTGCCTTGAATCGCGATCCATAGATCTCCAGGTTTATTGTGTTTCCTTAGATCCTCGTTCGTAATGTACTTTTTCTCCGTTTCTTCCGCCATTGATATGACGAACCAAAAGCTCGGAGATACCAACACAGAGAGATCGAGAGAGAAGCCGAGTCTCTCGCGAACGGTCTTCGATTCACGAAATCAACAGAAAACCTAGAATAGAGAAACACCAACCTTTATTCACCAGATTTTCTCAGGATCGGATTTTGAATCGTCCCCTTCCTCGAATCCTTCTCTCCCTCTCTCTGCTTATCTCTTCGACTCCCTTATCCTCCTTATATTAGAGGGTTAGTTTTTATCTATTGGCCACGTAATTTCTCGGGACCGAAATTACGTGGCCAACCGTGCCGACGTCAGTCGTTCCCACGTGCGAGTCATTTTAAAATAGTCGGTTGATGGTAATTTTGGTGCCATTAAAACTGGTATCATTATTAGAAAATTAAATAAAGAGAAATATCATAAAATAGTACAATTTTTTAAAAAATTTAAAATTTCGAAAATAGGTATATGTAAAAATATTTGTTTATTCAAAATAAATTTAAATTAAAATTAAAAAAATTATGTTTCGGTTCATTATTTTCAATTTAAAATTTAGTTTTTCATCATTAAAAAAAAATTTTAAATCATTTTATATTAAATTTATGTTATTATTATCAAAATTTATACTATTATTATTATTTTTCAACTAATAATGTTAAATTTGGATAAAAATAAAAAAAATGTGCTTTGCTCAGTTGCCTTTAAATAAATTGGTACTATAACTTAGTGGTGTCCCTCGTAGCCATGAAATGCAAGACAGACCACGTGTTAACTTAGATATTTTTTTCGAAAATGTCTGTCATTGGTTGGTGTCCGTCAATTTTTTTCTCTTAATTCTCGTTTTATTTTGTCTACGCTTCTTCCCAGAAAAGGTGATGTCAACATAATAAAAAGTCTCACCAAAAGCCAGAACCGAAAACAAATCTATGTAATAAAAAGTAAAAAGTATCATACAATTGTGAATTGTGTGGTCAATAAATCTTTATTTACAGAATAGTTTTTACCTTTCTAAATTTTTATTTTTTTACTATAAAATCACATGGATATATTATTTGTTTTTAGCAATGCAAAATTTAAAATTGAAACCCATAGTTTTAGGCTTTTAGCCACAAGATATTCATGATTTTGGCATATTCCTTTTATGTTTTTTTAAAAAAAGTTTTCTTAATGCACTTGCACCGACCCTGTTATCTAACTGCTCAAGACTTGGTCTCAAAGACACACACACAGCTGTTCTCTTCGAGATATGTTTCTGTTTTTACTGTTAACTCGTCAAGATATTTTTTCCTCATTGAGATCTAAAATATATTGTATTTTTAGTACAACCAAACAATTATTATTTTGTTTTCAAGTGCCATCTATTATACCTTTTACTTATATATTATAAGTAAATACATATTAAATAGCAGCAGATGAGAGGGAAATTCCTCAACTAGGAAATTAAAAGAAGACTTTACTTTGGTCATATAAAGAGGACCGGGCAAGCAGTGGGAAGATGTTATTCACTTTAATATACAGAATATTCTAATGTCACTTTTGTTTTTACTGAAACCAATAAATATATATTATTCGACGCTATCAAAGTTTGAAAATTGGTACACACTTAAATTAGGTCCTTTATATATAAAAAAGATATTTTGAATACCAATTTTGTGGAAAATATATTTTAAAATGAAATTAGACTTATGGGCCTACATAATGAGCCGAAAATGATGTTGATCTAAACCCATTAGTGAAACTTAGAAAGCTTCTCTTTTATTCGCTTGTAGTTCGTTGAATAACAAATTAACACACAAGTAGCAGAGCTCCGTTTCCTGTGAGTACATGCGAAATGTAGTTTGTGTAAGGATAGGTTTCTTGTTTTATGATTCAATTTTTGTATTTTTAGATTGAGCGGTATAAGGTGGAAATTAAAAAGCTTCAGAAATCTGAAGCAGATATCAAAGCTTTATCAGTGAATTACGCGATTCTATTAAGAGAAAAATGTTGGATGTGATCAAGTCTTTATCTTATTTTATTATCTTAGAAGAGTCGTATATTATATAGTTAAGTAACTGATTTATGTATAAAATATTCGTATCACACACCGAAGAGATACGATTAGAATTGTTAACTGCAAAACAGTTACATGTGTGTGTGTCTTCACATTGGGTTGTCTTCTAGAGACGTGTCCCTTAGTCAAAGTGTGTCATGTAAACCTATAAATACAGTTTATATATCTAATAAAAGTGTGTGGTTTACGTTTACAAGAATCGAGCAATACATAAAAAGAGAATACGTTGAGTGTCGAACAAGAAAGAGAGAGAGACAAAAACAGAGTAAAATCTGTGTTGTCCGATCCTTAACGACTTTGAGAGTTCAAAGGTCTACATGGTATCAGAGCTATGGAGACAACAATGCAGCAAGTTATTCCAATCTTCAATGGTGAATCATATGGCTTTTGGAAAATCAAGATGATGACCATCTTGAAAACACGAAAGTTGTGGGATGTTATCGAAAATGAAGTTACGTTGAGTTTCTCCTGAAAACTCACCGACGTTAACCAGAGAGAGAGATGATCGAGTGATGAAGGATATGATGGCTCTTCAGATCCTTCAAAGTGCAGTTTCGGACTCAATATTTCCGAGAATTTCTCCCGCATCAAGCGCAAGAGAAGCTTGGAACGCTTTGGAAATGGAGTTCCAAGGAAGTCCACAAGTAAGGATGATTAATCTTCAGACCTTGAGAAGAGAATATGAGAATCTGAAGATGGAGGAAAGTGAAACCATAAATGATTTCACAACCAAGTTGATTAACATGAGTAATCAACTGAGAGTTCATGGTGAAGATAAGACAGATTACCAATTGGTTCAAAAGGTTCTTATCTCATTGCCGCAAAAGTTTGATAGCATCGTTGCTGTCCTTGAACAAACAAAGGATCTATAAACTCTCTCTATGACATAGATGATAGGTACTTTGAAAGCGCATGAAAAGCGCTTAAGTCTCCGAGAAGAGCGTATCAATGAGGGTGCGTTTTATGGAGAAAAGCTTGGTTCGAAAAAAGGAAACAAGCAAGACAAGAAACGCCATGAGAAGACTAATAAGTGGTGTGGCGTGTGCAAAAAAAACAATCACAATGAGGTAGATTGTTGGAGAAAGAAGAACGGAGCTGTTCAGCAAAAGAGTGCGAAAACGAAAGAAAATGCTCTGTGTGTGATAGACTGGGGCACATAGCTAAAGATTGTAAACTTAGACGAAGTGAAAGAGCACATCTAAGTTTTGAAGAGTCAGAAGATGACAATGAAGATGAATGTCATATGCTCTTTAGTGCCGTTGAAGAAGAAGAAGCTTCAACAGTTTGTGAAGAGACATGGTTGGTGGATAGCGGATGCACCAATCATATGTCTAAAGATGCAAGACATTTTAGTACCTTGGATCGTAGCAAGAGAATCCCCATAAGAGTTGGAAATGGTGAGAAAGTCTTGTCAGAAGGCAAAGGAGATATACGAGTCTCTACGAATAAGGGAGTACATGTCATCAAAGATGTACTTCTTGTACCCGAACTAGCTAGAAATTTGCTAAGTGTCTCGCAAATGATATCTAATGGATATCAGGTTATTTTTGAAGACAATAAATGCATGATTCAAGACCCAAAAAGGGGAAAGATCTTTGATATCAAGATGGAAGACAAGAGTTTTCCAATACGTTGAAAAAAATCAAGTGAAGATGCTTACGTTGCATTCGAAGTGAAGGAAGAAAAGACAAATCTTTGGCATAAGCGTTTTGGTCACGTAAACTATGACAAGATGGAGACAATGCAAAAGCTAAAGATTGTAGAAGATCTTCCAAATTAAGTTTGAAGTAAGAAAAAGTGTATGTGAGTTATATGAGATGGGAAAACAACCAAGGAGGAGTTTTCCAAGAAGTTCTCAAAGCAATACAAGCAACGTATTAGAACTCATACACTCGGACGTGGGTGGTCCAATGCAAATCGAATCAATAAATGGAAGTAAGTATTTTCTAACATTTATTGATGATTATTCAAGGATGACATGGGTGTATTTTATGAAGAGCAAAAGTGAAGTGCTCTCAAAATTCAAGATATTTAAGCCTTATGTGGAAAATCAATCGGAAACTCGGATTAAAAGGCTTAGAACGGATGGAGATGGTGAGTTCTTATCAAAAGAATTCATCAAGCTATGTCAAGAGAGTGGCATACATCGTGAAGTATCAATACCCTACACTCCACAACAGAACGGTGTTGCGGAGAGACGGAACCGTACGCTTGTGGAAATGGAGAGGAGTTTATCAAACAAGTTTTGGGCTGAAGCTATTGCAACATCAACTTATTTGCAAAATAGATTACCATCTAAGCCATTGGAGAAAGGTGTGACTCCATTAGAAGTATGGAGTGGGAAAAAACCAAGTGTAAATCACTTGAAGATATTCGGGTGTATATTTTTAGTATGAATTATATATATTTGTAATATGCAGGAAAAATTCATGGTGGTTTTTTTTTTTTTTTGATAACTAGGAGATTGTAGACCGAAACCCGTACACGTGACCTCTTGGATTATCCCAGCTATCATTCAATTATGTGATTTTTTGGATTACCTCATAGTACTTTTCTAGTCCAGCTATGGTGTTCATGGTGATTTAACTTGAAAATTTTACTAATGTATAATTTTAAATTATAATTTGGCCGAAGAATTGAAATATATACTGAAAATCATTATCGTTGACTATTTGATTTAATTGGATTTGGTATATGATTAAACTCAATATCTATATATATGTATATTGTTTAGTTTTAAATATGACCGCGACAAACTCAAATACATGATTGTTTGTTTTATGATACTTTTCTTTTCCTTCTATTTTGTTATTGGGTTTATATATGCCGAAAGTAAACTTCTCATGATCTCATGCATAACCAAAATGATTAATGTATTAGTCAGTTCAAATTAATCATAACTTAAGATTTCTACCGAAAAGAAGTTACGTACTTAACCGATTTTCAGTTGAAAGTTGAAAAATATAATCATAATTGTATAATGATTTTTAATGATTTTTAGGAATTTGGATCAAAAAGAAGAATGGAATGCATAGAGAAAGCTGGATAAATAACTTACTCAGATATGAGAAAAGTCATGAACACAATGTCTCGGTTTCTCTACCGTATTGATATCAAACATGTCACTTAACACACCAAATTTCATCACTGGGGCATACCCAATACCATGGAAACACAAAGGGATTAAAAATCAATCTTTTTTCAATCACTCAGAAAATCACCATCATCTAAAGACAAATGAGCAAATCACCATCATCTAAAGACAAATGAAGCACCATTCAAAATGAAACCAAATTCCAAAACAACTGCTTTAACACAATCTAAAGCAGGAAGGATGAATGAATGATCCCATGATTTTCCAGAGAGACCTGCAATCTACAACATTTGAAAAAATAAAGTTCCAGTCACATGTGCTTAAAACGAAGAATAAACATGAAAGGTGAAACATAATGAGAAAGAGAGAAAGATTTTAACCATGTATTTTCTCTTTGAGAACTCTGTGACCCTGCAATACATATGGACATATGGAAATAAGAGTTGATAATTTGATCAAACTCCTGGATGAATTCAATTGCCAAAACCTTTATGATATATTCTTTAGAGATTCAGAGCAAACAAAGAATTAAGTTATACAGCAAATGATTGGTCCTTCTCTATGTAAATGTTAAGAAACAAATAAAAATAGAGAGAGCTATATAATAAGTTTTCGGAATTAAATTGAAAGAAGACACATAGTTTTATTTTTTCTTCAGATAGTTTTATTTCTCACTGCCCTGTGTTTATAACGTCTTTGCTTCGTCCTCCTCTCATCGCTGAAACGTTCATCCCCAGAGAACCTGTAACGTAATAACATCTGCGATTTCATTATCTGCAATCTGCATCATACACTCTAATTGTAGGGTGGGATATATAAATCAGACCAAAATGTCTGAAACCAAACCAAACCAACCAACCCTCTCACAGTCTCACTCTCTCTCTCTCGCTCTCTAGCGCCCCCAAAATCTCATTTCTCCCACTAAAATCTCTCTCCTTTCTCTTCCTCTTCCTCTTCTTCACTCTACTGGCCTCCACCGCAACACTGATTTCTACTCAAAATCTTGCCATAGATTCCTTGATATCGCCCGCGACACAATCTCAAACAAACAAATCACGAACCCAACCACCGCCTCTTCTTCCACGACTGTTTCCCCAACGGCTGCGACGCCTCCGTCCCCGGCGACGGATTGGACGTAATAATCATAGCCAAAACCGCTTTGGGGAGGCTAATATATTAATCTGTTCAAACAGCAGCATACACAGAGTTTGATTTCACATGTAAATTATTCAATATCGAAGTTGCGAAACCAAAGAGAGAAGTACCTGATCTGGCCTGAGACAAATGAACTCTCCCAAAATTGCTGAATCACAAACACGGAGAAGCGCCGACGATGGAGTCCCAACATAACGCTCGCACCGATCGAAATCCAAAGGTCCGCGTATCTCGCTTTTCGCCAGATTTTGGAAGTGAAAATCGTATTTAGATAAAGTGAAGTGGAGATAATGAAACTGAATCTATAATTAAGTTACGTAGTGGGGATTATAAATCAGAGACCGGAAAGCCATAGGAGATGAGAGGACCTTGAAACCGAAGAGATCTTCGTGAGAGAATAATTTGGCTTTGAGGCAGAGGAAAAGACGCTTTGATATATATATTTCGCAAGATGCCGTGAATTATTTTTTAGAGAGGTATAGCTGATGTGGCAAATTCTATGGCTGTAGATAGGAATTTTTCTTCTTCTAAGTATCTGCTGATGTGGCTGTTCGTGGGAGAAGGTTAAGTAGCTGACGTGGGTAGCCTAAGGAGAGCTGCTTGCTTTCATTTTGTATAGATAGATAGATTCTGCAATTCGGGGGATGGTTTGCTTTGGGAAATTGTCGTGGTTTAAGTGCGGCTGAATTACTAAGCGTGCAGGGGAGTTCGTCTTTGGTCAGGTCTCGGAAAGGAGCCGATGGGAAGCTGGATTTTTCTCACTACTACCGTTTTCCTTTTCTTTGCGACCCCTGTTGAGCTTCAAACAGTAGATAGATTGGTAAAAGACAGTACACAGTGTTCCCCAATTGGTTACTATTTCATCCCAGTATATGACAAGGTATTCATCAAACCGTATCTTTTTTTCGTATGGGCCTGCATGTTAAAGATTTATCTGTTGGATGAATCAGTGTTGCGTTTCTACGCTTTCTCATAGGGATCATTCATTCTCAAGATAAATGGACCTGAGGGATGGTCACGGATTCCAGATAAGGTTTATCTGCTCTTCATTTTTTTTTTTCTTTTTCTTGAGGAGCATGGATCCAGAATCTTTCAAGATAAAAACACAAGGCTTTTAGCTAGCCCATGACATTAAATTTGGTTGTGGCAGGTCCCTGTTGTTGTTGACGACTCTAGTTGCAACAACAATGAGGATATTAACTTCCACTTCACGGGGTTCGTTTTAGTCTGATGAGTTTGCTTCTTCTTTATTTTGTTTTTTTTTCATCTTGATTTAAGAGGGGGTTAGGTCATTTTTCTTCCTCTAAAGTTCTCTTGTTTTATTCGTTTATATATTACAGCTTTACATTATCCGGTAAAGTCCTTGGAGCTGTTGGTGGGGAGAGTTGTGTGATTAAGAATGGAGGTCCAACTAGTGTCAATGTTGAATTATTGTCTTCTGATGGAGATCCCATTGTTTCTCTTCTCACATCGTCAAATAGAAGCTATATTCAAGAATATTATTCCAGGTAAGGAGACAAGCTTACATCATTAGTGTCTCTTTTTTTCCCCTCAATCACTTTTGTTATCCTGGCCTTTTATGTATGTAGTCGGAAGTTTGTGACATCAAGTAGAAAAGTGCATATTTTCCGAGTATCTTGTGCTTATTGAATTATGTGTCTGTCTGATTGGTTGCAGGAAAATACTATTTTCGTGCATCCCATCCAGACTGCAAGTTGAAGTTCGCGATTCAACAGAGGTCTCACATCTTTTTGGTTTTTATCTTCTTTTTATTTAACCTTCCCATTTAAAATTTTCCTGACCAAACCTTTTGCATTTGATTGTAGTAAACATGCCTTTCGCTACTCTTTTTTTTTCTTTTCTATTAATATCCATCGTTTCAATACATTTGGCTTGAAAATTTTAATCCTGCATGCTAATAGTTGAAGTATCTCTGTTTACCTGTAGGTGGAACTTGGATTTGCAAATGGCGTGGTGGATGACATTTTCTTTGTCCTTGGTTATGATCTCAAGGGGTCTGTTGTTACTCAGGTAATCCCTCTATTGCTCTGTTTTCTTTTCTTTTGATGTTAGAAACCTGCTTTTCTCTTCTGCTTTCGTGAGTAAATTTCTTATCATGATCTTAAAACTCAGGTTGCATGGTCCAAGTTTCGGCTGCTCTTCTTTATTATCGAGCTACTTTTTTTTTTAAAAACTTTTTGAGTTTTTCGTCCTCAGGAAAATACGACCTGATACCGCATTATAATGGCGGGGACACGGTTTTTGATGCTTCACCCCCTGTGTGATGCCTGTTTCTGTAGAGCATCAACATGTCAATGTACTTAAGGGTTATGAGTTACTTGTTGAAATGAAAAAGAGGTACATTGTCGTCTCTCCATATACTTATGGTACAACGGTTTACGGCAAATTTCTTGGGCAATTTTTGAAGGGTTGCAATTGTACCAAATGATATAGGTCTTACCTAAACGGCTAAACATAAGGCAAGCTGATTGGGCATGATATCTAACTGTTTATTTGCTCAGTTACCATTAAGAGAATGTACATGTTTTATCACTCAAACAAGCCATAAGATAAGGCAATTCAATATCTAAGAACATTTGGTGAATTTGAAGAGATATGAACTTTGTGTGTATGTTTATAATATGAAAGATGCATATATATATATGATGAGCGTCTATGATTTTGGTCGGTCAAATATCTGTTTATTTTATTGTAGTAACAATCTTAGAAGCCACAAATAAGGAAAATGACAATTTAAATCTTTCAAATATTTATTTTTCGTTTAAAACACATAAAAAGAAAATAAAAAACATAAACAAAACAAGTAATTATTGAAGATCGGCAACATTCCAAGTCCACCATTTTTATGGTAGCCCTTTGCCATAATTAGAGAAGGTACAAACAAGAAAAATATGAGTTAAATCTGTAAAAATATGCATGAACAAAACAACTTACCATTGAAGCTAGAAGTAAGAAAAAATATTGTGCACAAAATTTGACCAATATATTTCAAATAGATAACTATTCCGAGCCTTACCTGGATGGAACCGTAATGCGTCTCCCTCTAGCATCTTCTTCCAGTACTATGCAAAGGTTACACTTGATGTAAGCAATTCATTTGACCCTTCATGCAATGCTAAATACGCATGGTACCCTTGTGCATCTAAGATTTTCAATGGGAATATGAAATCCACATCCCCTGAAACAAGTAATATGTGTCTCGGTGGAGCCTCTTTGGTTACAAATCTCAAGATTTGCTGGATGATCATTCGGTCCGCCACGTTGTACGATCTCTTGTACGGTATCGGAGCTTCACCTGGCTCAAAGTCATCTCCACATGTTTTGCAAACACGTCTTCGTTTTGGTGTTGAATAGAAATTCCAGTCTTGACATTGAAGAACGGGTTGATTAGTGTTTTTAATAAAATCCAGAGTAGTATTTCCATCGGCAACCTTTTTATAAGCTAGACGATAATTGGGATGTATCGTCTGTAGACATGATTCGATTGTAGAAACAAGCTCAGTCATGGGAAATTTTGGGTTGACCTCGACATTTTCTAAATCCCAAAAGAGGTGAAAATCATTTGCAGGATCCGGATCCGCTAAAAGAAAGAAAGAAAAAAAACCAAAATCAAAACTTGACTTTCAAAAGAAATTCAGAATGGGAACACAAGTATACATCGAACACACAAAGGCAAAAAACTCAACTCGTCAGCTCATAACTACACAACTTAAACCATAGCATCCTCTATCATTTCTAGTAACGGAGAAGCCTTACAATCTCAGAGATACATGAACCATATACGAAAATCCAAATTGACGTCAAAGCGGGGATGAATCAAGCGTGAATTTCAAACACGCACCGTCACTAACCCACAAAGCGTAATCGAAACAGTAATGGCAAGACTCGAGAATCAAAAACATCACTTCCAAGTCCCAAATCGGGAAATCAAAAGGCATAACAAGTAAAAAATCAAGTCAAAATAATCTTTAAAAAAAAAAAATAATCACGTAAATAAGAATCTTACGTTGTTTTCCGGCGAACTTGGGTTTTCCGGCTGCCATGCTGAACATGGGCTTGGGTTTTCCGGCGGGTGAAGGGTTTAACAAGGGTTTAAGAACAATAAGAGACGCTGCAGATGAGAGACTTTGTGAATATTTAGGGTTAGATATGCGTCTATCTAAAGACTAGAATCTTTTGGGTTGGGTCTGGCAGATAGCAAAAATTGGATTCGTTTTCGTTTCTCGCTTTGGGTTTGTGTAATTTCGGTAGTTTTGGGCAAGCTCATAGTGTTGTAATCCGAATGATTGAGAGGAAGTGGCTTGTAGCTGAGGTTTGGAGTTCGGTTGTGAGATAGATGTTCGCGATGGGTATATTGAGAAAGGGTTTGTAGATGAAGATGTTTCGTGATTTCTAGCAGTATGAATTTGGAATTGGTTCCTAATTTGGCAAAGATGTAATCATTTGTTGGATGCGTTTTTGGACTCTGCTTACATGTTTCTCCCTCTAAATAATTAACTGAATGCTCATATAGGTAACAAGCTTCGCTGTCGGGGGTCGTGTAGTTGACGGTAATTCCAAGGGAGTTGAGGACGTTAAAATCTTAGTAGATGTCTAAGATCTGTCACGGACAAGGAAGGTTATTACAAGCTTAACCATGTATACTTTGTTGGTGTTGTGCTGACTGATTTGAAAAAAACTCTCATAGCTCAAGAAGGAGATTGAAGATTGAAGATGCAGCTCAAGAAAGAGATTGAAGATGCAACTGTTCTTATGCATCCCCTGTACTAGTTGAGAAGTAGTACATGAAGTGATACATGCGAGCAGCTCAAGAAGGAGATTAACTGGAATAAGCTGTGGAGCCACCATGAGGCGGTAGCTGAGCTGGAAGAGCATCTTGGAGAGGATTATTCACCATATTGGAGATAAAGAATATTTCCTAGATCTTAGCCTAAGAAAAAGGAAATATTACATATTCATGGAGATTTGCCTTTATCTCCAATAGAGGATTTTGGCTAGGGTTAGCCACATGCCTATTGTGTATAAATAGGGGTGTTGAAGCATTGTACGTGCTTAACACAATATGAGAGAATTCTTAACAATAAGGTTTTTGGTTGTCTTGTAAGAGACCTAAGCTAAGGTGCTAATGGGTTTTATATGGGGTTATTGGATCGTGTATAGATCCTTGAACGTGTTAGGCTAGTTAGACAAGTCAAGATGTGTCTTGAACTTGGTCGTAGATCGTTTTAAGTTGAACTTGTATTTACTTAAAAGATTGGCTAGTAATACATTCTTGTAGAGAAATCTCTTGTCTCATATTGTGTTCCAGTTCCTGTGCGATAGCTCTTGCGTTTTCATACTTATGCTATTTCCAGGTATACTTATGCTATTTCCAAGTTCCAGTTGTAAGCTTGGTAAATTGGTTGTTACTCAACTTCCCACTAGTGAATGTTTCAAGGCTTCAAATAGTTTCCATCTGGTTTTCTTTCCACCACTCCTTTGGTCTCTTTTTTCTTGCTGTCTTGATCAATAATTTAGACAGCAGGGGATGTAATGTAATGTTGGTTAAACTCCTTAGGTTACTGATAGTTGGACTTTTTACGGTCCGCACAATTACCCGTTGTGCACAATGCCTCAATCTAATGGCATGTCATTGCAGCACTTTGGGATCGAATCCACAGGGAAATAAGAACGACGCACTAAGAATACATGATGTTATCTAATCTAAGCAAATAATTGGGGTTGGATTTTTATCGAACAAGTGAATCATACAAAAATTTAATAAATGACAGGACACAATTTCAATTCCAATAAACGAGAAGCAAAGTAATCAAGAGAACGTTTAATATCGATTTAAACAAACGAATTCTCGGGTAAAGTTAACGACTCGGGTGATCCTTTAATCTATTCAAGATGCTCAAACATTCGACTAAATACCTCCTTAGGCCTTAGAACACGCTAAAGATGAATCCACGTCCATGGTATTAACCCCTTTCTTAGTCATAAACCGTCATAAACGTCCGTTCGCGATTCTATGACTAACAAGCAATGAACACAAGTCTAAATAGCCACAATTCACCTTAGACTACAACTTCCGTTGGCTAAGATATGAAAAGCACTCATTAAATTCGTTCAAGACTTTCATCAAACACCTTCCGGGTGATGAAACTCCCTAGGTTCTAGATCAACTAGATCAAGGTCAATCTAGCATTAAGAACACTTAATGAACAAGGATTTCAAGTAATCTAACTCCTAAATATCAAGAACAAACCTAGAATCACCCTAATCTACTTCACCCAAGAATCCTAAAAGAACTACTCACACATAGCTAAATCACAAATATAAACCGTACAAATGAAAGCCATAAGCAAAATAAGAAGAAAAGTAGAAGAGGATTCAAGAAAACTTCACTAGATCTTCTTAGGATTACAAATCTTCAAACCAAGAACAAGGTTTTCTCTCTAGAGTTTTTGTTCAAAGTGATAAAAAGTACATAGATCTGTGTCAAAGACCAATAATTATACAGCTTTGGGCGTCCAAAGTCACCAAAAATTAGGTGAAGTAGAGAAAGTGACGTTTTTACACTGTTTTAGGAGCCTAGTTTTCGGTTTGATACGTCTTCACTAAATCCGCCATAACTCTCGAACCACTGCTCATAATGACTTGAAACCACCTCCATTGGAAAGCTAACTCAAATATCTACAACTTTCATGAAGACCGCTGAAGCTAAATCCGAATGGAAACCGTTCTTCTGAGTCGATCTTTAGAGCACTTCGGATGGTTTCGGCCCAGAAAATGGTCAACGTAGGGGATCGATCGATCCCCCAAAAATATGAGATCGATCAATCTGGATTTGTAGGTCGGTCTGGGAAATCTTCGATTTTTGGGATCGATCGATCCAAGTTTGTGGATCGATCGATCCAAGCTTGTTTCTCCACTCGCTCCTCTTACTCGCCAGACGGGACCGTCGTCACGAAAATCGGCATAACCTTTGATCGCACCGTTGGAATGGCCTCAAACAACTTCCAAATGAAAGGTAATCCATTGATCTATCTTGTATTAAAATATGAGCTCAATCCATCGGTGGGAAGTCTTTCATCCAATGCCAAACGTCTGACGTCTCAACCTGATCCTCCATCTCTGTTTTTCGCAATGACCTTTTTTGATGGCTATCCTCACTCCTCCAACTCCTATGACTCCAAGAACACCTTAAAATGGCTCAAGCAAGCCAAAAAGAATGCAAAGACAACCTATGACATCTAAAATGCATTGAGACTCAAGTTGGACTTAAATGCATGAAAATATCCCAAAACTATACAAATTGGAACTAAAAACCTATGAAACTAAACCTTAAAAACATGCAAAATATACACTTATCAGTTACATCAAATGGATATATGATAGATGCAGCCAAGGAGCATTGTTACAAGTTCGACAAACTGAAGAAGTTCATGGTATCAGTCTCGGTTATTATTATTATTATTTTTTTCTCTTCTGTGGTGAGCATTCGTGAGTCATTGCATGCGTTTCTTGGCTATTTAAACGCGGCTTTGAATTCATTATTTCGTCGCACTGTTCGAGTGAAAATGAGAGAAAAGTCGGTTTAATCGAGAGAAGCCTGGTTTTAGCCGAGAGAAACCTGATTCAAGTCGTGAGAATTCGTTTCTTGCCAAGAGAAGAAGATCGACCAAACTGAACGTGGGATTAACGATCTGAAGCGCAAGAGGTGTCAGAACCTGTCTGAACCAAACCCGTGAAAGTCATAAGGTGAGTGCGTGACCGTGGCTATTTGTCTAGGGTTGTTTCATGCTTAGATTCCGTAGTCTGTCTGCTTGTTGGTTGCAATTGCTTGTCATATTAGTTGTCTGTTCGCTAATCGTGATGATAGATTCACCTTATCGGCAATCCAGATCCGGGGATTTGTTGGTACGCGTGGGTTATTATACTCGGCTAGTTTCTGTTTGATAAGCATGTCTGGCTATGTAATCGAAGTCTGATGCGTTTTCTGGACTGTAGCTGGGTGAGACGGGATGATCGTTCTCAATAAGCATTTTTGTTGCTTATGCCTCCATTTTTGGTTGCAGGATCTGATTATAGCCGTGATGGTAGTCGTGATGTCTGATCAGATCGCGGGACAAAGGATGGAAACGGATGGATGGTCTCGGTCTAGTTACAAGATGTAATAGCTTATAGCGAACTTATCGTTTGTACTAGAACCTCGCTGAATAAATTCAAGTTTCTGTTTAAATCTATGTATGCTCGATAAATGGCTTGTCTGATTGAATCAAACACGATTCCGTTAAGTAAAATACAGGGTAGGCAGCTTGCAGCTCATCGACCTCACAGCTTGAAGCTCCCCTACCTGGCAGCTCCGTAGCTCGACGACATGGCATCTCGACGATCTCGCAGTTAGGCAGCTCGACGATCTGTTCGATAATCTCGCAATCACAAAATACATACACAAACAACGTTACCGTACTTAAGCTTATGTACAAATTTGGTTGATCTCGATTCATGCCGAACTAATAATTTTTTCTTGAAGTTCGCCGAACTTGAACAACTCTCCTTCGACGAACTGGGGGGCTTACTGTTGGAGCTGGAATTAGCACCCCCACTTTAGCCCACCTAAATCAAGATCAGCTCATTTAGCAATCAGAAAAGCCCACGAAACCCACTAGAAATCTCTATAAATAGAGAAACACCCATTGAAGAAAAGGAGGAGGAAAAGAGACCTAGAAGACGCAGCTCGTCGCCAAGGCTGCTCGTCCTCAAGGCAGCTCCTCGCCAAGGCGTAGCTCGTCGTCAAGGCAGCTCGTCATCAAGGCAGCTCGCCGCCAAGGCGCAGCTCGTCGTCAAGGCAGCTCGTCGCCAAGGCGTAGCTCGTCGTCAAGGCAGCTCGTCGCCAATGTGTAGCTCGTCGTCAAGGCAGCTCGTCGTCAAGGCAGCTCGTCGCCAAGGCGTATCTCGTCGTCAAGGCAGCTCGTCGTCAATGCAGCTCTTCGCCAAGGCGCAAGTCATCGCCAAGGCGTAGCTCATCGTCAAGGCAGCTCGTCGTCAAGGCAACTCGTCGCCAAAGCGCAAGTCGTCATGACAACCTAACTCGTGTCCTTCAGCAAGTCTTCAGGACAGCCTAACGCGTCCTACAACAAGTCATCGAAACGACCTAACAGCTCCTCGTCTCGACGACCTAATTCTTCCTTTTAATCGTCGAGTTAAGGCTTTATATAAAACGAAAGGCTCCGAGCTCCACTCTTGATTTTACCTATCTGATTACTTAGTGCTTGACCGGTACAACAATAAGGCCATGTGTCCATGATTGATTTTGTAGCACACTTATGGGTGATAAATAATAAGAGCATAGATTCGCATACATCATTTTTTTTAGAGAAGTTGTGATCTCTGGGTGGGGCTCTTTTGATGGAAGAAATCTACCCCGACAAAGTTGTAAATGCGAATGCCACAAGATTCAGCAGCATCTGCCAGAGTTTGGCAATCTCCAGTAAGTTCACCAGCATCTTTACGCGTGAATTTACTCTGATTTCTTCAATTAGTCAAATAATTATATTCTTTCTTTTCATCAACATAGAGATGTTGTGATTTTTATATGCTCAAAGCTGGTTCCTTCGTATTTTCTGAACCATGCACAAACCAAGACCAGTAGAGAAAAGCAGAAGCTCAAACACAGAAAACAAAAAAAAAACCAAGCATAAAACAGAGCAAAACAGGAAAAAATTCAGAGGGGGAAAGAGAAGAGATGAACACGCACAGATTTAATGAGTTTACACCCAAACCGGAATCTGCTAGATCACAGAGGAGGTTTACAAGAGACAGAAAAACTCTCAATGTCAAAGAGTTTTTCTTTTAACTTCTTTCAATGTTAAAAGAAGTTGTAACTTCTTTCAATGTTAAAAAGAAGTTTTTCTTTTAACTTCTTTCAATGTTAAAAGAACACGCACAGTTGTAAAAGCAACTTTACAAAGAGTCTCTCAATGTCAAAGAGCTTGCTTTTAGCTTCAAAGACTTTCCCTACACGTTTTTTTTTCCTCTTTGTTGCTTTAATTTTTCATGACTAACATCAACAATAGAGATGTCGTCCACACAACCATCACCACTACACTTGCTTAGGCTATTAAGAGGTGGGGTGTTTTGAGTGAACAATACAGGTAATGGATAGACTTTTGAGACACCAGGGAGCAAGCATCATATACGACACGAAATCAGATGAACATGACATATTTGTTTTAAAAAAGTCTTGGACATAGAAGAATTACGAGAAAATTACATGAAAATAGTAGAAAAAAAGAAGGAAAATGCATAAACAAAAAGAAAATATGTCACAAGCATCATATATGAAATAAAATCATAGTGATGAACATGACTTTGGATTTTGTTTACAAAATAGTCTTGTACTCGATGAGGGCATACACGCATTGTAAGGATAAGTCTAAATATTACACTCGTCTCACCTCAACAAATCTACCAAGGACAGACTCGATAGATTTACGAAAGATAGACTGGATTCCGACTCCCTTCTAGGTTTAGGATGGTTTCAGGCGCTGTAACGGCAACACCGACATCTAAATTTTTCAAACCTTGAAGAAACATGGAGCAGGCGGGGTGTTTCTCGATGTGTTTAGAGATTATCAGCACATTTGATGTTCCTCTTCTGGGTACCCAGAAAAGGCAGTCCAATAAAATCGTGTTAAGCCTCGAAACTTCATCCTCTGGAATAGTAAGTATATCAAGAAACGGATCAGATGTACATTGCATATATATATATAAGTAAGAAAAAAAAACAAACAAACAAACGTTTCAAGTAAAAGGAATTTACCATCGAATATTAAATAGGAAAAAATTTTGGCTTCAAAATATGTCTAAAACAATTCATCCGAGAACTTATCCTCATCACCAAATATAGCCATCACTGTCAAGCGCGTCGGACGATAACCTTCCCTGGCAAGAAATTCTCTGATTTTCCCTTCAATCGGACTAGGATCAGGAGGGATTGAGAAATCCTCCATGTCCAACATGGCAAGTGTGATATTCGCTGCGAAAACACAATTACGAAATTATCAGATTAAAATTTACTATCACAGATCGATCAGAGATGAAATCTAATACATATAAGAAAAAAATAACTATCACAGATCGATCAGATGAAGTCTAGTCTATATATCTAATTAATCCATATAATTACAAAATTTAGAATCCAGATGATATAGTAGACAAACAATTCCGAGCAAAAGATAGATCTTACAACGCGTTTGTTGGGTGGAAACGGGGAATTTTATGTCCATGGTTTCGACGGAGTTCATCGAGAACAATAAGAGACGCTGCGGATGAGAGACGCTGTGAATTTAGGGATAGATCCGCCTCTATCTATATATTTAAAGGCCAGAATCTTATTGGGCTGGGCCTGGCAGATATCAGATAGGCCCAGTTACTTCTTGTAAAACAAATTGCTTTCAAATGGATCACCATAGTTCTGGATGCTAAATTCTACACTCAGAAATTTGTGTATAGTTTTTGAATTAAAGTTATAACGATGGACCAAGATAAATCTTGAGACAATCGAGTATAGAAAAGTATTGAAGAAATTGGATTTGTATTAATCGGATCAAAGATGAATACAGGTTTTTTTCGAAGAAAATGGTTACAAAGAGAAAGAGAACTCAAGTAATGTAAATATTAGCTAGGGTTTTTTCCGGGGAAAAGAAGATCCTTTTCTTCTTGAGTCTCGAGCTCTTTTTATACATCTTTTCGATGTCTGAACTGCCACCGCGAATCTTGGACCACTTCGTGTTACACCTCCTCCGCGATCTCCGGAACGACTCCGAACTGTGGGTTGAATATCTTTGACCGGGCCAAGATCTTTGACTGAGTAAATAACTTGTAGCTCGGAGCTCGCTGGGTCGCAGAGTCAACGTGACACTTAGCTGATTCTGCAGACTGCTGATGAACTTAAACCTGCATTTGGGTCGTTTATGAATTTGACCCAACTCCTAATGTATTTTCCAATTTCGACAAATAAATTTTTTGATAGGCTTAGTGGGCCGGGCTTAATGTGATAAATCCTACTCTCACAATAGTGGTTGATAACTGTGGGGTTAAAACCCGACGTAGTAAAAATCAACCAAAGAATCCAACGAACATTGAATCGCTAACATAGCTATCGAGATAGATTATTTGTTGTTCCGTCCCATCATCGCTCTGTCCCTCCCTTTCCGTGCCGTTCCGTTCTCAATGATTCTTATTTTTGTTTCTCGACCGTTGGATTTGGACGACTCATATTTATGTATTGGGATTTTGTGTTTAAAGCCCATTATTCATAACTTTAACTTACGGGAAAATTCCAAACAAAACTTTCAAATGGTACCTACTAACATTTTAAACTTTCAAAGTATTTCACTGGTACTTTAAACCTTCTAACTTAGAATTTATAACAGAATAAACTTTCAAAGTGGATCTTAGAATTTATTACCGAATAAACCTTCAAAGTGGATCATTAGTACGCGCCGTCAAATTTTTTAACAGAATACTAAATTCCGTTAACGGAAAATTAAAACCATTAAAAAAATCAATTATTTTATTTAAAAATTAATTTTAATTATAATTACAATTAAAAAAATTAAAAACAAAATCAAAAATAAAAAGAAATGAAAAACAAACATTGTTTCTTCTTCCTTCTTCCCGAAGATCAAATCTCCCCTAAGTGTGGTGGTCGACGGTGGCGCTGATATCAATCTCGGTGACCAGATTGGAAGCTCAAGCGTCGCGAGTTTGTCGAGGTTGGCTCTCATCAGCGCCGCGTTCAGCACCGTGAAGTGACCCTCGAGCCCGACTCCGTCCATCCGTACGCCACCGCCGCCGTACCTTTCGAGCTCCCTGACCCTCGCGATGTACTCGTCGACCGTCGACCTCTCATCGCTGCAAGTCTCCACCACGTTGAAATCATTAAGCAACAAAGTCGCCAGCGAGTCAATCTCACGCGCCGCCGCGAAAAAGTTCTTCCCAACCGGCTTTCGTAGAAGTCGAAGTGAAGCATCTCGTTGCTCACGTCCCAGTGCACGAACTCTCCTCTGTACCGAGTCATAAGGCTCTTGATTCGCCCGCTAACCGCCGACCGGAGATCTTCTCCGGTGAGATTGCGAACCCAATCGAGAGTGTATTTGGGATCTTCCCAGAAGATGTTGTGGCCACGAGCGATGATTCTATTGGCCCTGGCGAAATTCATCATCTGATCAGCGAATGTGTAATTGAGTCTGCCTTGATCGGGCTCTGTCGCGTACCATTTCAGCTCGTTCTCAAATACCATCGCGTCGAATCTCTTCACGAGCCACTCCTACGGAAACAGTACGTTTCAGGAGAGAGAGAGAGAGAGAGAGAGAGATTGGATCATAATCGTTTAGGAAGTGGCCTGCTTACTTGGTAAGAAATGTTTCGGAGAATGGTTTTGGAGATGGCAGATCCAATGGGGAAGTCTTTAGAGATCTGCTCCACTCTGGCCGCTGCTCCTTGAATGCTCTCTCCGTTTACTCCGGTAAGAAGAAGAGAGATTAAGAAGAAGGAGGAAGAGGTTCAATTCAAAAAAAAAAAAGGAGGAAGAGGAAGATGGTAATCGATGGAAGAGAAGAGAGAGGATGAGGCACAATTTGGGGAGATTTGATCTTCGGGAAGAAGGAAGAAGAAACAATTTTTTGTTTTCCATTTCTTTTTATTTTTGATTTTGTTTTTATTTTTTTTAATTGTAATTATAATTAAAATTACTTTTTTAAATAAAATAATTGATATTTTTAATGGTTTTAATTTTTCCGTTAACGGAATTTAGTATTCTGTTAAAAATTTTGACGGCGCGTACTAATGATCTACTTTGAAGGTTTATTATTCTGTTAAAAATTTTAAGTTGAGAACTTAAAATGATAGTAAAATATTTTGAAAGTTTAAAATGCAGTAAATGCCAGATCGAAGATTAAAGGTTTAAAATGTAGTAAATGCTAGATCGAATATTTTGTATGCGATTTTCCCTTTTAAGTTACAACGAGTGATTTGTTTTATAACGTAACGACGAGTTAATTAATTAATGCGCCAATATAATAATGGAAAATTATTTATTTTAATTCCAAATCTCTTCTACCTTTCTCTCTCTGACCGGGAAAAGAAAAATTTTCTCGTTTTTGTTTAATCGGATTCCGATCTATCTGCGCGAGAAGAAACCTTTCAAATCCGATCTTTCACTTTTTCAGACGAAGATCCATGCCTCTTTGATAGAGGAGAAATCTCTGTTTCTGTAGGATTTGAGGCTTTAGTAGGTGTGGAGGGAGAGAGAGAGCTATGTGGAGTTCGATTGAGAATTTAAAGGAGAACTTGAACAAGATCGCGCTCGATGTGCATGAAGACGACGAAGAAGAAGAGGATCTCCACAGATTCGGTTCCTCCAATGGCATCGGTGATTTATCGGACTCTGATCGGAGAAACTCCTGTGGTTTTAGGTCTTCCAGGTCCGTTTCGAGGTATCCGATCTCCAATGGAATCGAATCTCCTGTTAATCATGAGGTATTGGTCATAATTAGATAAATTTCCTGCTCGATTAAGCATCCGAATTTTACTGGAATGTTACTCGAAATCTGAGTCCGTTTTCTGTGAGTACATGCGAAATGTAGCTTGTGTAAGGATAGGTTTCTTGTTTTATGATTCAATTTTTGTATTTTTAGATTGAGCGGTATAAGGTGGAGATTAAAAAGCTTCAGGAATCTGAAGCAGATATCAAAGCTTTATCAGTGAATTACGCGGCTCTATTAAGAGAAAAAGAGGTAAGATTGTAGTAGAATTTTACTACTCCCTGAGTTGTTCATATCTTCAAGCCACCTCTGTTTTTTTTTTTTTTGCCTTTCTTTCTCTCCGTACACCAAAAAGCCAATGGATTACAGGATCAGATTTCTAGATTGAACCATGAGAATGGCTCATTGAAACAAAATCTGACCTCAACTAGTGCCGCTCTGAAAGAGGCCAGAACCGACATTTCCAGGGAATCAAACAATAATGCTATCAAGGTAGACACAGTATATGTTTGTTTGTTTCATCTCTTTGTGATGCATGCAGTTAAGTTGCAATACATATTATTTATAGAGAATGCGACTACTCAAGAGCTCTACTGTGTGAAATGGAATGCATTATTGATAGGAGTGGTTATATGCTCAGCATGTTACGGGGATTTAGTTGGAGACAAAGCATATCTTTAGGTCAAACATAACATCAAGTTTTAAGGAAGCTGGATATTGGTCTTTTATTTAGAGAGTTTTGCCAACATCATTATCTTGATAAGTATGTAGATTCTTTATTTTCTGATTTTTGTTTAAGTATGTGATCATGCGTGAAGGTCTTAACTCTTGAACTATTAAATTGATTTGTAATCTTCTCCAGGGAAAAAATTATCAGTCACCCAACCGGCTACAAAAATCTGTGTCAAATTTAAAAAGTCAAAGCCATTTGTCCAATGGAAAAGGGAAGGATACTGATTTGCAGATAAAGGAAACGGTAAATCATTTTTTATTTACCATTAGTTTAAGATAAAAGCTTTGTGGTCTTGAAATTGTTTTGCGTATCTTAAAGTTTCTGAGTTAAGTTCCAGATTTTTTGTGCAATGTTCTCTTTGTTAAATACCAAATTCTAAGCGGTAATCTGGATGCTATTTTAGGACCTTGCAGATATGCTAGAAAGTAGAACCAAGTCACTGGCAGCTGTTCAAGCTAAAGAGCTTGCCAAAGAGCGTGAAAAATTAAGAGATCTGCAGCTTTCTCTACAGGGTATATAATGTCACTAGTATCTTGGTGCTTCTTTTGTATCATCTTTATAGTATTCTCACTTACCATAATTTCATCAGAGGAGCGGAAACAAAGTGAATCTTTCAAGGAGGAAATTGAGTCTCTGAGGTTAGATAAGAACAAAGTAAGTCTTTGAGTTAGAAAAGACTTACATTCTATGTACTCAGATAGCAATCACCATCTTTAAGTTACAAAGTTGTTATTTTCTGTATTCCATCTGTTTGCAGACCTCCTTGGAGATTAGCAAAGTGCGTAGTGAATTGGATGCAAAATTACAAGAAATCAAACATTTACAGATGAAGCTGAATGGTCAGGAGAGCCACGCTGTTGGAACTGCCATGGAACATCTAAAAGAAGTTAACAAAGCTCTGGAGAAGGAAAACAGCGAGCTTAAGGTTTACTGTGTTCCATACTTCCTCATTGTCATTCTATAGCTGTGTGTATGTCTACTTTGCCTTTTGGTCACTGAAACCGAATCTGATCTGTTTTTTTTTCTCGCTACGTAGTTGAAACGAAGTGAGCTAGCAGCTACTTTGGAAGAAAGCAAGATGCCAACCAGTAGCAAAGTCTTCCCAGACGCCACAGAGGCTCTGACTAGACATCCTAGTAGTTTGGACAAGGTTCTTAAACCAGAAGAGACTTTATTTTATACAAATTTTGCATTGCTATCATGATATGTGTAGTTGTATTTATAATTCCTTCTTATGCTTTTTCCATATATAACTAGGAGAAACATGAAAGCTTTCCTCAAAAAGAAGAAATGGAGCAATCTTTGCAGAGGTTGGAAACAGATTTGAAGGAAACACGACGGGAAAGGGATAAGGCACGGCAAGAACTAAAACGGCTCAAACAACACTTGCTAGAAAAGGTTATAGCTAAATTTGCTAATTAATCCATTATTGTGAGATCATGACTCTATCTGTTATTACATATTATTAGCTTGTGGAACAATATTTTACAAATTATTTCCGTTTTCTAGCAATACTCTTAAGATTTATTACAAATTCATTCTAAACAATATTTTTCTGAGAAGATAATGGATTTATGTTATCTTTGCCATAATTTTTCAGGAAACCGAGGAGTCTGAGAAAATGGATGAAGATAGCCGGTTGATTGAAGAACTCCACCAGACTAATGAATATCAAAGGTCTCAGATATTACAGTTGGAGAAAACACTTAAGCAGGCAATGGCTAATCAGGAGGATAACAGGCTAAGCAATGACAATCAAATACGGAAGTTAAAGGAAACAGTTGATGACTTAAATCAAAAGCTTACAAATTGTTTGAGAACGATTGAGTCCAAGAATGTGGAACTTTTAAATCTTCAAACTGCTCTTGGCCAGTACTATGCCGAAATCGAAGCTAAGGTTGGTATTAAAAATTGGAATTCATGGACTTTATTTCTTACACACAATGTATTGACGTGGTCTTGTTCATTTTGCAGGAGCATTTTGAACAAGAGCTTGCAGTGGCTAAAGACGAGTTGATGAAGCTTTATGCTCGTTTGAAAGTAGGAATATAACTATCATTTTCCTTTGTTAACTATGACCTGCCATATTGATTTTGATTTAGGTCTGATGGTATTCTGCTATTGCTTAAGGATGCTGATGAGCGGTTAGAGTCATCGAATAAAGAAAAGGAAGATGTCTCATCCAAACTGTTGCACGCCGAAAAGGTTGCAGCTGAATGGAAAAACAGAGTAAGCAAGGTCGAAGAAGATAATGCAAAAGTACGCCGTGTTCTTGAACAGAGCATGACGAGGCTAAATAGAATGTCAATGGAGTCGGATTACCTAGTTGATAGGTACAGAAATGATCACATTATATAGATCTTTCGATTCTCCTGTCAGAAATAGATGTTCTGATGCAGTGATGAAACCCAAAATCTTTTTGCAGGCGTATCGTTATCAAATTACTGGTTACGTACTTCCAGAAGAATCATAGCAAAGAGGTAAACATTGGAAGTAATTCCGAATTCCGGTTTTTCAGACATTCACATTTACTCGGTTGTTTCATTGATTTTGCCTAGGTTTTGGACCTCATGGTTCGGATGCTGGGATTCTCAGAGGAAGATAAAGAGCGGATTGGAGTAGCACAACAAGGAGGCGGTAAAGGTGTTGTAAGAGGCGTATTGGGCTTTCCCGGTCGCTTTGTTGGGGGAATCTTGGGTGGGAAATCCGCTGATTCACATGCTAATGCAGTTTCTGATAACCAGGTAAAAAATCCTCCATTATCCAACGGCTAAGAACCGCCGTCATCGAATCAATAAGTACAGAGCCAAGTTTCACTGAGAGATATTGTTGTGTTTCTCTTTTTATTTTTTGGGGATTTTTTGTTAGTCTTTTGCGGATCTATGGGTTGATTTCTTACTCAAAGACGCAGAAGAGCGAGAAAGAAGAGAAGCAGAAGAGGCAGCAGCAACCAAAGCTAGGCAAGAAACGGAGAAGACAAGACAAGACGCGGCTTTGTCTGATTCGGAATTCTCAACGGTGCCTCTCAGATCATCGGAGAGTAATCAACGGCTCTCGAGATTGCTTCCTTAAGAGGGTAATTAGATACATACTTACATTTATATACATTTAAAATAGGAATCCGAATATCTGTTATTGTGATTTAAGCTTGTAATTATGATCTCATACATGTTCCTTTTTTCTTTTATTCCAATTGTTCTTTTAGAAGGATTAGTTATCAAAGCTGTTTTTTTCTTTTGCTGATGTACGGTGCTTTTTTGAAAAATTATATCAGATGTTTTTTATTTGTTCGATAATTAGTTAAGCTTTACTTTGAAGGATTTCCGAATTTTTACCAATCCATGAATTAACGAGTAAAGCCTTTTCTAAATCTGAATTTGATCAACTAGCCCAAAAAAAGAGAGAATCATTTCCCAGGGATAAAAAGCTGTAGCCAAATGAGAGAAATGAAGGCAAGTAAAAGCAGTGTGTAACAATTTCTTTAGTACAAAAATCGAAATGCCCCAAGACAAAGCAAAAAACGTCAAGGGGAGAGAGAGAGAATAAAGAGAGAGGTTACTTAACTGTAAAGTCTCTAACCCAGCTTTGCCTTGAGGGAAGCAACTGGAATCTTAGAAAGAACCTTCTCATCAAACACCATGTAATGCTTCTTCAGCTCCTTCAACGTCTTCTCTGCCACTGGATCTACCTTGTCCTCATGTTTCTCATACAGCATTGGTACCGTATGCAACACCACAAAACCTGTTTTTTTTCGACACACACAACATTTAGTATCAACAACCCAAAAGGCAAAAACTTTATGCACTTTTTATCTGTACAAATACTTACAGATGTATACAAGAGTCAAGAAGTTGAACCAGTTTCCCACAACCGAGATTATCCACAGTCCAACAACCACCTGAGATTAACACACAATGCATAACGACCAAATGAATACGACTTCTTCACAAGAAACCCCATTGATGGAAAACGAGGATATGTCTTGCAATCAGGAAGGATTCATGTGTAGATTGCACAAGCTCTTAGCTTAGACACACATACTTAACAATGTCTTAACTGCAGATATCTACATCAACGAACCGAAAATAAACATACCATCAGAAATTTCTTCAAGTCCCTTCCTAACGCAATGCTCCTTATGATAACGAAGGCCTGGTTCAGCTCGTTTCTCAGTGCAGAAGCAATCAAAAGGAAATGTTCCTCCTTAATATGGATTTCAGGAATTTTAGGTGGACTCCTGAAAATAGAGAGTTTTGGAACCTTTAAGCAAAGCAAAGAAGTAAGACATTTAGGTTGTTTCTTGTAACATGATTAAGGCAACAAAAGCTTACTTTTTCATAAAGGCATGAGCATTGGACAGTAGAAACAGGACTGCGAGAGCGAAAATCAAAATGTGACACACAAGGCTCAAGAAATGATACTCAACCAGTTCAAACAGAACCCATATGGCAGTCGCTACGCCAAGAACAGCCGCTGAGAGTTTTTTGTCTCTCCACAAGAACACATCAGCAGCTGCGCAGAGAAATAAAAGTAAAACTTGTGAAAAGGGAAAGCTTGCACAATTCCAAATGGTTTAAAACCGAAGCAAAACAATTACTTTGTTAAGGTGCAAAGTCTAGACTATCGCAATTCCTATTAATCATTCACACGATAAACAGTTCCGATCCCAAATCAAATACACAGGTAAATCCCAAATTCAAAACACAATGAATTAAGCGCAATTTGCGTCTGCAGATACGAGATCTGCGTATTGCAGATCAAGCATCTGACGCAGGAGATAAACGATTAAAACAGAGGAAAGAAAATGCGGAACAGAAAGACGGATATTAGAAGGGAGATTAAAGGAAAACGTACGCAATCCACCACCGAGAACCTTGTGAACAGGCTTTTCTCTCCCAAACAAACGATATATCTTCGCCTTCAAAGCCGACGGAGACTCCGGTTTCTCGTGCTCGGACTCAGACGACGACGAAGAATGGTGATCGTGAATCTTCTCGGCAATCTTCTCCATCAGAGATTCTTCTTTCGGCACAGATTTCTCCAACTCGTCCGCCATTTTCGTTCGTTTATTTTCTCCGATTTCGATCCAACGTGAAGAGAAAGGTAGAGAAGATGAAGCGAGAGGACGAGAGTGAAATAGGTTTATGACTTATGAGGCCTACATATGTACGAGCCCAAGGTTCGGGATCCGAACCACAAAGGTGCGTTAACGGCGTTAATCTTTGAAGGAAAAAGAGAAAAAGACGGACGTTACCGTTTAGTGTCTCGAACGTGGAGGCAACCAAGCCTAGTGGCTTGGTGCGGTGTGTAAGACGTCTTTCAATTTCATAAAGTAACCGACTAGCCTAAGGAAATTCTGTACACGTGTCGAGAATCGGATCGTTGACGCAGAAAATCAACGGTTCACTCGTTTTCAAAAAAAAAGCGGTGGATAAAACGTCGTCGTGCTCGCAATTCGGGAGCGAGAGGGAAAGTCTCTAAAAGAGGAAGAGACTTTCATGTTTTGATCGACTTGTGAGAAATTTAAAACCAAAGTAGTAGTGGGACACACTTGTGTGTTCTTTTTTACATTCTTTGACTGCTTTCGCACTACTGTTTAACATGTATAAATCCCCAAAAAATGGGATCAAATTGCTTATAAAACATATAGTTATGTCAACGCCGCAAATTTTTAGGGACATTTTTGTTCAAATCTCAAGTTCCAACTATTTTGTTCCCATCTTTAGAGACATTCATCTCCGGCAATTAATCTAACATAGTTGAATTATATACATATTTGACTTTATAGTTCATAGTCTGAATCTCGGATTAACTAATTGATGCAGCAATGATTTTTTTTTTTAATACAATCTTATATTCAGTTTGATTCATGAAAAAGAATATGTAAAGCAAACAACCAACTATAGATTCAGTTTTAATCAAAGAAAATATATTTAAAAGAATACAACAGAATCAAAAAAGACATATTATCTTCTGGTTCTCCTCCGATCGGCGGCGTATTGCGACAAGGGCACAACTTCCGACAACGGAGTCGACTGCGGCGTAGATTGCGGCGTCGGAAGTGGAGAGTTTCGGCAAACGGGACAAGATCCATTGAGCTTAAGCCAGGCGTCAAGACAATAAACATGAAAGTAGTGTTTACACTCGGGCATCATCCTTAGCATCTCTTCTTCCATATACTCACATAAACAGATCGAACACGTCGTATCTCTTCCTTCGACGTCTCCGCCTTGAAATCCATCTCCGGCGGCGAGGGAGATGTCTTTAGTGAAACGGAATTTAGGGTAAGAGTTGATGATTGGTTGATCCAGTCCACCAACGACGACGTTTCCGGAAACAGCTGACTCGAGATCGTCGTCTTCAGCTACGAATATGATTCGTGGGACGATTATGCTACGGTTACCGAAAGATGCGTTGGCACTTGCGGTTGCGGCGGAGGCGGAGAAGCGGAGGCGGGAGGCGCGGCAACAGATGTAGGAAGAGAGGATGATTGTGGAGATGAGAACGAGGAAACCAAGAGCTATAGCTATGGAGTAGCCAAGACCGAGGCTAGTGATATAAGTGGGGATAGGGACTGGAGGCGGAGGAGGAAAGACGGCGAGGGCGGCGGCGGTTGACATTTGATGGTGAAGAGAGGGATTAGGGCCATGTGGGATTGGCCAGAGAGAGATGGAGATTATTATTATTATTTTGTTTCAATTTTTTTTGTTTTTTTGGCAGGTGGGTGGGAAAATGTAGCTACTGCATTGAATACAAAGTTTGGCAAATATTAAAAGCTTTGCATTTATTAGGATTCTTGTTATAGGTTTAGAGAATATTGACTTGCCTAGGGATTCGGGTAGCCATTAGCGTTCGGTTCAGTTTTTTCAGATTTTGGGTACCTAAATTTTAGAAGTATATGACCCATTTGGATATTTTATTTTCTGGATCGGATTCAGTTCCACCCGGATTTGGGTTGGGTTTTGGGTATCCGAAATTTATCCGAATTCTCGAAAAAACTTTAAAAAAATGTTTAATTTAAATAAATTTTGGTTAAATTTTACAAAAATTATTTAATTTTGACAAATATAACTAAAGATTTTTGAATATTTCGAGTATTTTGATTATTTCGATCTAAACATAACTAATATATTCGGTTTATAATTGTAATTTTTAGTATTTTGGTTATTTCAAAACTAAAAATACACAATATTTTTAGATATATAATTGTATTTAGTATATTTCGGATACCCGTTCGGATTTCGGTTCAGTTCCAGTTTGAATACCCAAAATATTTTATAAAAAGAACTATTCGAATATTTGTAACTATTAGATTCGATTCGATACCTTCTAATTTGGTTCGATTTTTCAGTTCCCGATATTTTACCCAGACCTAGTGACTTCACTTAGTGGCCCAAAGGAAGGTCAATTTTCTTCTTCTTATTTTATTTAAGTGCTTGAGACTTAGTGAGCCGTATGACATTGACATGTGTGATATTTTTTTTGTTTATCTTTAAGTTATTTTGTTTCATCAAACAAGATCAGTTATTATTGTTTCGATATTTTACGTACTATAAAAACTTTTACGCGTGAAAATAAATTAAAACTGAAATATTTTATGCCAAGCATTACAGTATAATACTATCATGTTACTCATAATCACAAAACGATGAGCAATTCCAAATTCTTACTCTTGTAGTTGTTTGTAAAAGAAGTCAACAACTTGTCTTAAGTCTTAACCTAAGGTAAAGGGTTGTACTTGTATCTACTTTCAGGATCAAAATCGTTGTTCTTGAGTCTTGACCAGACAGAACAGAAAACCGGTAAAGGGAGGAACAAAAAAAGAAAAAAAAAAGTCTTCTCCGTTGCCGGGAATTGAACCCGGGTCTCTCGGGTGAGAGCCGAGTATCCTGACCAACTAGACTACAACGGATTTTTGTTGAATTAATATAACATCTACATTTGATAATCCCAATTTACATCATCTCCCCTGTTGGTTTCCCACAACTGGAAAGCGAGCCCACAATTCAAAGACTTTCTTATTCATTCTCTTTCTTTTTACTCAATTCTCAAAGCGAGTGTAAATAAGAAAAAATACAAGTCACAAAGCGTTGACTACTACAGAGAATCAAAAGAGAGGCTTTTTCCCATTGATCATTCCAAACAAATGATCAAGAACTTGTCTTCCAGCATCACGAAGACCCGAATGCATATACTCATTCGTTACCCAAAGTCTAATACCCGAAATCTGAGGAGCTGTTTCCATCACTAGCTTGAAATTTACATACATATCTTCATAGTATAAGGCCGCAGCAACAGGCACCTACCAAAAGGAACACATGTGAAAACAGAGTAAATTGTTTGATCCATAAGAAATGAATGATGAAGATTCTGAAACAGACCTTGTTAGTGCTCAATGTAGCAACATTATATAATGGAGGCCAATCCTCTTTCTTGGCCAAGAGATCAGCGGCAGCTTTGAATGGCTTCAAGGCATGAATCTCATCGAACATCCATGGAAATATCATCTGAAATCAATCCAAAATTCTAATTTAGTTAACCACAATGTGAGCCTAGCAATTAACCATACAATTAGATATATTCCAAACACGTACCTCTCCCGTGAAGAGTACATTTTGATCACCTTTGACTGCCTTCATTGCATCGAATTTGCACTTAACTTTTTCCCTTACTCTATGCGCAGACCATCTTGATGAAGCACCCTGACAAGTTTTTTCCTCTAAGAATAAAGGATAACAACTAGTAGAAGCAATTGTGCGAAGAATAAAATGGAGACTTTAATACCTCACAGTATATGGACTCGTGGAGAAGAGCATAGAGTGGGTTTGTATCAAAAGAATGCCAATTCTCAAACTGCAGCAAAAAATATGAAACACCTCAGACTATCGACTTCAACTTAGAACAAGATACTTGGGAGAAAAAAATTGTGTGGCTCTCTTACAGCGTTTAAGAAGAACTGACTAATACACTTTGGTGCTCCAGTTACTAAAATTGGATCCCACACTCTCTCCAACCTATGATCAATTAAGAAGGCAAGGTTTAATATAGAACATGCGAGGTGGTTGATTAAAATGAACAAAGCTAAACTCTTACATATAATGCAGGCGCTCAAAACCAGTACTTGATCCTAAACCAGAAAGACCAAGAGTTTGAAGACCCTTAGGAGTGAGGATGCCTCCTGAAGGAAGAGGTACCTAAACACAAAGAAACAGAGACAAGTAAGTAACTAAACTAAAATGGTCAGTGGATCTGGCAAATGTTGTAAATCCCTCACCCCACCGCCTTCAGATTCAGCCAAGTAATTTACGATTTCACGAACAATCTCAATGTCTCCAGGGAATCTCTTGTAGTATTTTTCGTTTTGGCGAATAACTTGTTCAAAACCGGCTTCATACACATCATCTGCTGTGCATGGTTTGCCAATTGGTGGGATTCCTCCGGTTATTAGCACTTGTTTTAGTCCTTCTGGCGCAAAGCTCAAATATGTAACTGCACAGAAGCCACCATAGCTCTGCAGAAACACCAATCGAAAACGAAATCAAATGACAAGAACTGAAGCAGAGTGACTAATAGTCAACACAGAGACAGATTACCTGACCCAAAATTGTCCAAGGATCAGCATTAGGAACAAGACGAACTCTAATAAACTCAGCATCTTTCACGATATTATCCGCTCGAAAGTGAACCAAATAATCAGCTAAATCCTTTGCTGATTTGAATTGAAGCATAGAGGAAGACGTTAAAGGAGTTGATAAGCCTGTGCCTCTCTGCAGGACCAAACACAATTAGAGCTACACAACACAAAGACTAAGAAAGGTGTCCAGAGAAGAGCACAAACTATATAAAGTATCATACTTGATCGAGTAAGATAACGCGAAACTCTTCACAAGCTCTTTGTATCCACCCACTAGCTTCACTAGGTCTTGGACCTTCAAATCCTGGACCACCCTGTAAATACAATAGATACGGCATTGCTTGCTCCTCTTTCCCGACTGCAAAAAAAAAGATTGAGATTTGTATCGCGACATCAGCTTGATAATCGCATCATAGAAAGATTTCGTAATCGAGAAGCCGCGATTTGGAAATTACCCGCAACGATTTCTCGAGCGAAGACGGTGATTTTGGGGCAAGTTTTGGAATTGAGGGAATAATCAAGAGGGACTATGAATCGATGGTTACGCAATCGGAGCTCCGGCACGGAAAACCAATTCCCTGTCACATGCTCCGACCTCGAGTCGCCAGCTATGTCGATGGAGGCCGATCCTGCTCCGGCCATGGAAGTGATTTCTCGATGAGATCTCCGGCGACGATAGAAATTAATTACACCCGGAAGTGAACCAGACGATTTTGATGGAGGAGTAGATAGAGAGAGTACGAAAGCAGTCAACTTTGAAATCGCTATCCTAGGAATCGGAGTCACCAGCGCGTGAGTCGCCAACATCGTGTTTTTATTTGCTTTTTAAAAAGAAAAAGATTGTTTTTTTCCCTGCGCATTGGGAAAATTCTCAACAAGGGGAACTGGCGTGACGCCTTCGAATCTCTTGGTGGAGATGAATCCAGACGTTGTTCTCTCCGTTTTACGATCCAAACGCGTCGATGATCCCGCCAGGCTTTTCTTCAATTGGGTCGTTTCTCAAAAGGTTTACGGAGCAGAAAGGTCGTTGATGTTCACACTTATGAAAAGTTGATTGTTGCCACATTGCAGAGCTAGAAATGTTCAGATGGCAAAAGATATCCTCAAAACCCAAGAAAAATCTGGTACGGTGACTGTGACAGTGTATGGTTTGGTAGTTGAAGCTTTGTGTAAAAAAGGAGATCTGGATGAAGCATTTGAGCTGAAGAAGTCGATGATTTGCACAGGATTGGTGCCATCGAAGCAATCATACAATGTTTTTTATAGATGGGTAGTGTAAGCGAAAGAGACTAGAAGACGGTAAATCTTTGCTGGTAGAGATGAATAGTTTTGGTCTGTTTCCTCATAATTTTGCTTATATATAGTATACTGATTGAGGGTTTTCTGAAGGGCAGAGATGCAGATGCTGCGCATGGACTAGTCCATGAGATGGTTTCTCATGGAATTAACGTTGATCCTAAGATGTATGATACTTCTATTTGCGTGATGTCAAAGGCAAAGGCTCTCTTTGATCGATGATCGCATCCGGAATGATACCAGGTGCTAGGGCTTATGCTGGTTTGATCGAGGGATACTTTCGAGAAAAGAATGTACTTATTAAGGGTTATGTTTTGACCTGTTTTTTTATTATGTAAATAAAAAAGGCAGTGAAGAGGAATATCAAGGAGTTCCCAGCGATTGTTTCCTCGACCAAATTGTTGTTGAAACGTCTTACTACTGGCAGAGCTAGCCGACCTTAGGTGGAGCGAGCAATGTATGTGCTTGTGGCCTTGTTCCTTCTTGTAATTACAATTGCCGGTTTTATTACAGACGAGGATTTCTTATGAATTAGCTGAATAACTTTTCAACCAAGTCCAAACTATCGTATTCCTTTCAAAATTCATTCAATTGCTTTTCTTGTTCTCTCTCAATTCTCACGATTGTTGACTGTTAGAATCAGGTAGAAACAAATGCCACACGCAAACTTGTTGATCCGATGAGATCACCGATAGGATTAACGTGTTATTATGTGGAGTGGGGGGAGAGATTTTCGTAAATAGAAGGGAGATTACTTTATAAAAGAAGACTAAAACAAAGGTAGGTCAGGTCGGGTGTATTTGTGAATAGGTCGGGGACCGTATTCTTTGTATTGATGATCCGAATAGTTTTACAGAGGACTCAGGTCGGTGTCCAGAATAAAGTGATTATAAACGGAGAGAAAAATGTATAGGCGCCCCGGGCTGTCTCCTCCTCTCCCTTCATAAATGCCTGCCAAAGGGTATTTATAGTGAGGGTTAAACAGTTGCTTTCCGTGTTTCCGGGGTGACGTGGCGCTTCCGGCGCCTTTCGCGGGTAACACGTCTCGAGGGGGTAGGTCATGATGGCGCCGAACTGCTTCGTTGGTAGGGTACTATTAGCGATCTACCCCTTGCGTGTGACCTTCCCTCCTAGTTTCTCCACGTGGAGTTGGTATTGTGTCAGCGCGAGTTCGGCGGGTCCTACTTGGTCAACTATGCTGGCCTCGGGCTGGGCTTTGACCAAGTGGGCTTTATTTGCTGAGATGGGCCCAGCTAAAATGGGGGGTGCTAAGCCCACCTCCAACAATTGCCCCCCCCCCCCCCCCCCNCCCCCCCCCCCCCCCCAATTCGGTGTCGGGAGGCGTGGTGAGTGAACCGAAATCGATTTCTTGTCAGCTCGGCGCATCTCAACTCGGTTTCCTGGATTCGAAGGCTGACTGTTGGGTTTCGTCTAGGCGGGAATAACCGCTTACACGTGTTGGGTTTCGTCTAGGCGGGAATAACCGCTTACACGTGTTGGGTTTCCCGCCTAATCCGGGAAATGTTCGCGCGTGCTGGTCACGCACGGGAGTGTGAAAGACGTTTCGCATTTTTCGAAGCGGTTTCCCTTTTTCGCGCGTGGGTAATGAAGTGACGCTGTCATTAGGGTTTTTGGAAATAGTGCCATTTTTCCGCGTGTCGAGTCGTCGTTTTCCCCTTCTCCCCCTTCTCCTATTTAAGCCTTCTTCTTCCTCCTTCTTTTTTGTTTATTCTTCTGCGCATAGATTCATCAAGGTAACCTTCTTTCCTGTGAAAAAGTTTTTTGTTTTGCGTAGTCTGACGACTCTTCGAGATTCCGGGTAGGGTTATCGGAAGTTTTCTTTTTGATTTGCGCGATGGCGTATATGCTTCGGGGGATTCGGGCCGAATCTAGTGGCGAATCGGCGTCTCTTTCCGACAGGGGTGATTCTCCGACGGGAAGCTCTTCGCCGGACGACGGTTCGGAGCGTGCCTCCTCTCCGCGTCGTAGTGACGAGGCCGGGGTGCAGTCCGTTCCGTCGGTTTCGGGGTCTGTTTCTTTGATTCCGGAGGTTCGCCGGGGGAGATCAGTAGGCGGAGGGCGTTCCTCCGGTGGTCGGGGGGTCGATCAGGGCGGCCGAGGAGGTGGACGAGCTGGGAGGGTTCGAAAGCCTAAGGTTTCGAAACCTCCTCCGGCCTCTTATGATCGGGGAGGTTCCCCGACCTGGAGTACCCCGGAGACTCTTAGGAGTTTGGCGTCTAAGTGCGGCTTCCCTAGATCCGCCGAGCTCCGACTTCCCAGGCCGGAGGAGCGTCAATGGAACCCTCCGAAAGGTTTCGTATGCTTGTGTGAGAGCTTCTTCACGAAGTGCGGGCTGTGTCTCCCTCTTCCCGACCTGTTCGTCGTGTACTGCAAGAGGCGGGGGCTGGCCTTCTCCCAGATCTGTCTGTCCACCATTCAAGGTATGGTTGTGATGCTGACTCTTGGGTGGGAGTGTGACATGGCGGTGACTCCTCGCATGTTTGAGGATCTTACCTACCAGAAGGGTAATCCTGCCTATCCGGGGACATACTACGCCTCCTTCAAGCCCAAGGTGGACCTTATCGAGGATAAGCTGAGCAAGGTTGACCACTGGTCTCGCAGCTACTTTTTTGTCCGGGCTACCGAGGTGGTTGGCCTTGATCCGACGGGCAGATACCCTCGTGATTGGAATTTTTCCCCGGGTAAGAACTATTAGGTCGCGTTACATGTCTTCCTTTTATTTTGACTGACGCCGAACTGTTTTGTTTTTATGTCCCCATACTACCGGTGTCAAGCTGTCAGATTACAGCGGCGTTTTAGCTGTGCTTAGGTCGCGGACTCCGAGAGATTGGAAATCCTTCACCCCGGAGAGAGTTTCTGAAGCAATGGCAGGTAGGTCATTGCAAGTTTTTTTTTTTTTTTTTTTTGGGCTAACGGTTGTTGCGAATACAGGTCGCTCGAGGTTTGCTATCCCGTCCTACTCGGACTCGTTCACCGCGCCCTTCCAGTCGGTCGAGGAGGAGATAGCCCGGGAAGAGAGACCGCGGGCTGAAGTGACCGTGGCCGTTCCCGGGAAGAGGGCGGGTGATGGTAAGGGTAAGAGGGTGGCTAAGAAGAGAAGGACCGAGGAGGCCGCGTCCTCATCTCTGGCTCCGGAGGAGGGTCAGGGCGGTGGGCAAGGCGGTCAACCGACCACCGGCGTGGAGTCCGTGACTAGAGGTCGGGAGGACGCTGGGCAGGGTAATGTGACCGAGTTGGCCGACGGTCCCGGTGGTGAGGTGCCTGAAGGGAGTAGGACCGATGTGGAGATCTGGGAAACCGAGGTGTCTGCCGGTCGGGAGGATGGACCAGCCGACGTGGCTGAAGCTGGTGGCGGCGAGCCCGGGGAATATGTGGCGAAGGATAATCCCGAGGTCCCTGACGAAGAGGATGTCCTGGATCATAGCTTCGACTTCTGCTATGAGCGCGGGGACGTGCCTTTTGTACAGGATAGGGCAGCCTGTGCCGATCTGGTCTATGCGACCGCGCTAGGGAGGAGGCCCCTCTTTTGTCCTGTTGCTGATATGGCGGAGGCTAAGGCTTTTCAAAGTACATCGCGTTCCCTAGTTCGGGTGAGCCTGCCGTTCTTTTTTTTTTTTTTTTGTGGCGGGATCTTAAAATTTGTTCGTTTCTGTAGGCGATGGTCAACTTGGCCACTCTAGGTGAACGGTATGAAAGGCGGGTCGTCGAGCAGGAGCGGGTGAACGAGCGCCTGAAGATGCGTGTCGAGGTGGGCACGAATGAGTTGACGGCCGTCATTATTGAGACTAAGAGGGCCTAGAAGGATGAGAAGGCTCGGCCTGCTGCTCTGGAGTCGTCTATGGAGCAGGTGCGGGTCCGGGCGATGGAGGCGGATCAGGCGCTCGCCGATCTGGAGGCTGAGAAGGCGCGGTCAGCGGCTCTGGGAGAGGAGCTTGCCGTTGTAAGAGGGGAGGTCGCGAAGGTCTGCGGGGAGCGGGAAGCGTTCCGAGCTAGGGTCGAAAGCCTGGAGGGTGCCATCGAGCGGGCAAAGGGCGCTGTTGCTAAAGAGAACGACCGGGTCAAAAGGAGATGGGCGGCTCGGAGTCAGAAGTGGGCTGTGAAGATGGAGAAGATTCTTGCCCATCTAGTTGGTCGGGATCGGGCTTTGCAACCGCACCTGTTGCTGAGCCAGGCGGTCGGTACGCGGGAATGCCTTGAGAGGATGGAGCGCGAGGATAACCTGGTAGTGCAGTCGTTCCGGTACGCGAAGCTGAAGGCGGATCAGGCGAAGTTCGAAACTGAATTGGATCAGATCGTCTTTCCGGAGTTGACCCCGGAGGATATGGAGGTTCCTTCCGACTGTGCTCCTGATGTTCAGCCGCAGCGGGTTCTGCCCGTCCCGACCGTGCCAGCCCCGACTACCTCCCCGGGAGCCCAGGATCGAGCCGCTTTGGATCCAGGCCAGGATGCCACTGCGGGGGCGGTTGAGGCTGTGTCTGCTGCGCTGCCCGCTCAGACCGAGGTCCCGGACGACTAACCGGAGTCGAGCCAACCGTTCCTTGGTGAGCATGGTACGAATGTGAGGATGGTGAGGCCGGAGGACATAGATGGTACCCGGGTTGAAGGGGCGTAGGTTGTTGTTTCGTAGGTCGAAGTGCCTTTTTTTTTTTTTTTTTTTTGTAGGTCGTAGTGCCATTGTATAGTTGGCCTAGAGCCCTCTTTATTTCATTTTTAATAAAAAAAGGTTGGACATTGCGCAGTGTTTGCTTGGCTTTTATAATGGATTGGTACGAGGTGGAGCTCGGTTTAAAACACTTATGGCTTGTGTCTTTCTTTTGGTACAAGATGGAGCTCGGTTTAAAACACTTATGGTTTGCGTGTCTTTCTTTTGGTACGAGGTGGAGCTCGGTTTAAAACACTTATGGCTTGTGTGTCTTTCTTTTGGTATGAGGTGGAGCTCGGTTTAAAACACTTATGGCTTGTGTGTCTTTCTTTTGGTGCGAATAGCGAGCTCGGCTTTAGCACTTTAAGCTTGTGTGCTATAGGGGTGCGAGCTATGAGCTCGGCTTTAGCACTTAAAGCTTGTGTGCTATAGGGGTGCGAGCTGTGAGCTCGGCTTTAGCACTTAAAGCTTGTGTGCTATAGGGGTGCGAGCTGTGAGCTCGGCTTTAGCACTTAAAGCTTGTGTGCTATAGGGGTGCGAGCTGTGAGCTCGGCTTTTTCTTGGTAGAGTTTCTTGGTGAGATAATAAGATTTTGTTAGATTCATAGCTGCGCCCTGGTTAGGGGTTTCCTACGTACCCTTTAGTAGAAGGGATCAAGCCAATCGTAGTTCGGTTGATTACAATGAGAAGGAAGAGAGGAGTTTGGAGGTCTAGTAGTAGTATCGTTTTAGGTTCATTGAGTTCCATGAACGTGGGAATGCGTCGCCGTTCATTGTGGTTAGCTCGTAGACTCCAGGTTTGACGATCTTGGAGATGAGGTAGGGGCCTTCCCAGTTGGCGCCGAGCTTTCCTGCGTTCCGCTCAGCCGTATTTTCGAAGACTTTTCGTAGAACCAGGTCGCCCTCGGTGAAGAATCGGCCCTTGACCTTTTTGTTGTAGTATTTGGAGGCGAGCTGCTGGTAGTTCTGGATGCGGAGTAAGGATTGGTCGCGTTGCTCCTCGAGGAAGTCGAGCTCTCCTAAGATTGCGGCGTCGTTCAGGTCGGCGTGCTGTGCGACGAGAGCGCGTCGAAGGGTGGGGATGCCGACTTCGGAGGGAGCCATGGCTTCCATGCCGTGGGATAGGCTGAAAGGTGTGCGATTTGTTGCCGTCCTGGGTGTTGTGCGGTGGGACCAGAGGACTCCGTCCAGCTCGTCGGCCCAAAGGCCTTTTTGTCGTCTAGGCGTTTTTTGAGACCGTCGAGGATGCTTTTGTTTGTTGCCTCTGCTTGTCCGTTGCTTTGTGGGTACCTCGGGGTGGATTTGCTTAACCTGATCTTCCATTTTGCGCAGAAGTCCTCGAATAGGAACGATGTGAATTGGGTGCCGTTGTCCGTTACTATTTCGTATGGCGGGCCGTGGCGACAGATAATGAATTTCCAAATGAATTTGCGGACGTCCTCCGCCGTGATCCTTGCGTAGGTCGCGGCCTCGACCCATTTCGTGAAGTAGTCGGTCATCACTAGGAGGAAATGCTTCTGACGAGATCAGGGTAGAGGTCCTACTATATCTATGGCCCATCGCATGAACGGGTAGGGAGCCGATGCCGTGGTTAGGAGCTCGGTGGGAGAGTGGATGATCGAACCGTGAAGCTGACATTTTTCGCACCGGGCTGCGAATTTATCGCAGTCCTGAAGCATTGTTGGCCAGTAATGGCCCTGGTTTCGAATTCGTTGGGCGAGCTGCCTGTGTCGACCAGGACCCGGTTGACGTCGCAATCGGCTACGCGGATCCGTACGACGAGGGGGTCGTTGTGAGGTTGGTGGACCCCGGCAGCATCGGCTTCGGTGAAGATGACCCCTTTTCCACTTGTGTCTTGCGCGTTTTGGCCGGGACCGGAGTTCCACTTTAGGGAGGCGTCGATCTTTCGCTCGTGTAGTTTGATAGACCGCACTGAGTCGTTGCATGACAGGAGTCCTCCCATGATCATTCCTACCGTCGTTCGCGCCGGGGGAGGGGACCTTGCTACCTCCCGGTTTCGAGAGGGGGATCGGTGGCGACGGTCCTCGCCTCGATTGCGGTTGTAGGGCCTAGCTCGGTTGTCCTCGCGGCCTAGCCTGTCTGGCTGCTGCCGTTGGTTGCGATCCCGGTCTCCTGGAAGTAACTGCTCGGGGACGCGGATCATTCCTTTCTGATACTGGTCTAGGAGGGCTTCTTGGAGTTTGCGGCAGTGTGAGGTAGGGTGCCCTTTTCTCTGGTGGAATTCGCAGAAGGATGTCTTGTCCGGTTGCTCGTCTGTCTGCGGTTCTCTAGGCTTCGATTCATCACCCTGGTGGCCGTTTTGATGGTGCTCGTGCGTCCACTTGTTCCATGGCGTTTTCTGCTCGGGATTGGAGAATCGGGTGGGGTCATGCATGTGGAACACGGCCGGTGGTTCGTTGACGAGGAACGCAGTGGTTCGCTTGCCTTTATTGCCTTGATATTCGTCGTCGTAATGCTGTCGAGGTTCCTGATACCCGTCATGGGGTTTCTCCTTCTGGGCCGGGGTTTTCTGCGCTGTCAATCGCTTCGAGAATGCTGCTTTTTCTTCTTCGAGCTCGATGTAGAGCCCGACGCGGTGTAGGGCGTCTTCCAGTGAGCGCGGCCTATTGAGCGTTATCTCGTCCTTGAAAGCCGATTCCATCCATAGGCCGTGTCGCAGGGCAGGGAGGGCGGATTCGACTGTCACGTTGCTTTGGGAGGCCGTTGCCTTGAAGCTTTCGATGAAAGATTTGAGTGACTCCTTCGCTCCTTGGTGGAGGGCCCAGAGGTCGGCGCTGGATGTGGACTGTTTGATGTACATGGAATAATGTTTGAGGAAGGCGGTTGAGAGATCCCCGAAGTTATCGATGGAATGTGCGCGCAGCCTGGAGAACCATGTCAGGGCGGGGCCGGTCAGATTTTCCACGAAGACCTGGCAGTAACCGGCTTCGCGCTCTTCTAGGGTGAAATGGGCGCTCCCCATGGCGATGGTGAAGGCTGTTAGATACTGGGTTGGATCCATGTTGCCCGCGTATAGCAGGAGCTTGAGTTTGCCGAAATGTCTGAACGGGAAGGACGCGATTCGGCGATTGAGCGGCGTGTTCTGTGTTTCTCTTAGGACGCGGTCTATCTCTGGGGCCGAGCTGGTGGCCTGGTGGACTTTGGAGGTCATCACGCGAATTGTTTCTCTCATGGCTTCGAGTTCGACGTCCCTGTCGCGTTCTGAGCTGACGCGTCGGGGGTGCATATCACTGCCCGGAGAGCCGTCTGCTGTAGGGGGGAATTGCCGGGTTATTCCTTCTGATGTCGACGGCGATTCTCCGAATAGATTTCTTTGGAGGTGCAGCATCCCGGCCTGAGAAGTCGGTCCTAGGATTTGAGCGGTGGGGGAGTCGGGGTTGTCTGGTCGGTCGCGACGGGCTGCGAGCTCGGCGAATCGGTTGTTGGTGGTGCGTGCTAACTCATCTATCTTGGCGAGCAAGGTGTTCATCGCGGTGGTCGGGGCAAGTTGTTCTCCCAGCGCCCGCCTGGGGGGCGTTTTGGGCGACGGAGCTTTTGGGCGGGGGAGTCACGAGGGGCTGGTTTTGAGGGGCTTTTTCTTGAGTCGCGGCCTGAGCCGGGGTGGCTTGTCCTGATGGCGATTGATCGACCATCGGGGGCGGCAGTAGTGCTTTCGAGGTAGGTGGGCCCGTCATTGAATTCGTTGCTGAGCCCGTTCTTTGCGTATAGAAAATCTCTTAACGCCCCTCCTTCTAGCGTCAATTGTTGATTCGAGGAGATCACCGATAGGATTAACGTGTTATTATGTGGAGTGGGTCAGGTCGGGTGTATTTGTGAATAGGTCGGGGACCGTATTCTTTGTATTGATGATCCGAATAGTTTTATAGAGGACTCAGGTCGGTGTCCAGAATAAAGTGATTATAAACGGAGAGAAAAATGTATGGGCGCCCCGAGCTGTCTCCTCCTCTCCCTTCATAAATGCCTGCCAAGGGGTATTTATAGTGAGGGTTAAACAGTTGCTTTCCGTGTTTCCGGGGTGACGTGGCGCTTCCGGCGCCTTTCGCGGGTAACACGTCTCGAGGGAGTAGGTCATGATGGTGCCGAACTGCTTCGTTGGTAGGGTACTATTAGCGATCTATCCCTTGCGTGTGACCTTCCCTCCTAGTTTCTCCACGTGGAGTTGGTATTGTGTCAGCGCGAGTTCGACGGATCCTACTTGGTCAACTATACTGGTCTCGGGCTGGGTTTTGACCAAATGTGCTTTATTTGCTGAGATGGACTCAGCTAAAATGGGGGTGCTAAGCCCACCTCCAACAAAACTCTAACTATTTATAGAGTAAAAGAATAAGTACACGCACGTGTAATAAAATGCCGTTTCTATACTTTCGAACAGAAGTGTGGTATTGCTGTCGGGTACAAAATATTGCTAGTGAAATTAAAGCCCCTAATAAAATGTATTTGATGTTACACCAACTTTCTATCTTTTATTTTATATTTTAGAAGTTTTAATATTTCTTCCTTTGTAAATGTATATGATGCTTTTAGTATTAATCATGACTACTACGTTTTAATATGCGCTGTGCCCGAAATTTTTTTTTTTTTTTTTTTTGAAAATTAATTTTAAAATTTGGTTAAGTTAAAATTGGCTGACATATATAAGTATGTGTGTATATTAACATCACACAACCAAATTTTACATCATCGAATAAAAATTTAAGTTAGTTTTACTGTGCGGATTAATATATAAGTAAATTTTGGGATTGAAAATAATGTAATTTTATTTTATACATATTTATATATATACATACATACCAACACAAATTATAACCTATATATATATATCTTTAGAATATGAAATTGGTTATGAATTTTTCTTTATTTGAAATGAGATGATTACTTTTGGCTAATGAATTTTATAATATGTCTAACTAATGATTATATATAGAGCTGTCAAAGTGGACTAATATGTCTACTTAACCTATTTTGCAGTGAACTAAAATATTAACTCGCAAATAACTATAATTTTGAAAGCATCAACTCTATTATGCACCGCTTATTGAATGTGAATTTTGTGTGGTCGATCCGCGAACTATTAAAAATTAATTATTTTGTGTCTAACTCTTTATAAAAATAGTAAAAATATTTTTCAAATTCAGGTTTGATATATATTCAAATAAAAATATAACAAATTATGGTGAACAATATTGCAAGATCTCGAATAATTTTTTTTTAATATATATGGATTGATTATTATGTAAAAATATATAATATTTTTAAAACATCGTAATAATTAAGAAACTAAATAGTATATACCCTTTTGAATGAGAAACACATATTTTTCATATTCTTTTTAATAGTTTTAAAAGACAATTATATCATATCATATTTCAGTTATCTTTTCTTATTTATAATAACATAATATATAATAATTTACAAAATAAATTTCATTTTTCTAAATGATTCCTTAAATAATAATATAGAGATATATACAAAACCCTAATTATGTGAACAATTACACATTACAAAATCTTTTTGTTCATTTGCATTATGAGTTTTGCATGTGCATTATGATTGTTATGTATATGGGTTTTGTATTTGCATTATGATTGTTTATGTGTCATATGTTGGTGCATGGTGACATAAAATAAATTTTTGTTTGACGAAGAATACAAAATCCATATAGCACTTCGAGATTTGAAGATTAATTATTACAAAATCTGTATTAACAGTATTTAGCTATTTAACAGTATTTGAGTATGCTCAATCTTTTTATGAAGCTTTTTTTTTTTTTATCTATTTGGTTGGATGTTTGTTTTACCACGAATGTATTTATCTGACAGTTGTATGATATGTTTGGGATTAGATTCATTTATCTAAAACACGTAATTCTAAATTATGTCCAAAGGTTACACTCACTACCATTTTCCAACTTCCTATGAATGATAGAACAAACTAATATTAGATTGGCGGATATTGTTTCCATATAAATATAAGCTTGGCCCATTTGTTTACGGCAATTGTTAATTTTTTTTTTTTTTATCATATATGAACTATTACTTATTACAAAAACAATTACACGAATAATTTTATAATTGACAATTTTATTGTTTATAATGATATATGATAAATAGTTATACCGGGCGACGACAAACGGTTTTATTAGCATCACACTAGAAATCTCCTATAAATTTTGTCTCTATTAATTTGAATTTTTCAGAAATCAAATTTTATATTTTCTGATGTAAAAATATTAATGAACTTGTTGATCGACCATACTACTAATAAAAGGGTTTTCACAGTTAATTTTATATTTTAGTTTACGATATCGCTAACAGATATAAGAAAAAGCAAAAAATGTAGCTGCCAGAAAAATTACTAATCGAATCAGTCTTTGTTCTCTTTTCATATCTTATGATGCCGACTTTTTTTATTAATATTATTACTATTACGGTTCCACTTTCTTGGGATGTGAAATAAGAAGTTCTAATTTTTGTTTTTTGCTGTCCAGCCAGTATACAACTCAATTTTCGAATTATACAAAATTATTAGTAAAATATGTGAAACGATTAATATTGAAATCTTCTTCATAACTCTGTAAATTCATGTGTTATGCATGAAAAGATAGATACATGTATAAACCCTGTTTATATGTTTACAAATTACAACATACGTTAACCCATAACTCTGTAAATTCCAATGAATCTAGCTTCAAGTGTTTTCTCCAGTAGAGAGAGAATACTCGGGGTCGGAGTTACTTTCCCAGACTCATAATCACGAATCAATGTTGGCTTCACGAAGATATTCATAGCGAACGCGCCTTGTGACAGACCATTGTTCTCTCGCGCTCGAGTGAGGAAGTGGGCCACATTGTTCAATTCTCTTTGATGGCTTTCTTCAACACATTTTTTTGTTTATCGGGAGTTGATGAAGCACGTAAATCATTGACTAAATAATCTATACACATCAAAATTTACAACTAGTCAATGTTTTAGATAGATAACTAATCAAATATATAACTATGAGCCTTACGTGAATGAAACAGTAATGCGTCTCCCTTGAGCGTCTCCCTTAGCATCTCCTTCCAGTACCATGCATATGTTACTGGTGATATAAGCAATTCATTTTGTTTGGTAAGTGTTTCATTTGACCATGGCTCCAATGCTAAATAGGTATGGTACCTTCTGCTTCTAAGATAATCAATGAGAATCTAAAATCATTGACTAAATGCACTAAACATGCACATCACAATTATCAATTTGCAACTAGTCAATAATGGTTCAGATAGATAAGTATCCCAAAATAAAATAGATAACTATGAATATGAACAAGGAGCCTTACTTGGATAGAACGGTAATGCATTTCCCTTTAGTATTTTCTCCCAGTACCATGCAGCAACCTTTGCACTTGAGGTAAGCGATTAATTTGACCCTTCATGCTAAATAAGTATGGTAGCCTTGTGCTCCTAGGATTGTCAATGGCAATGTAAAATCCACATCCCTTGAAACAAATAAGATGTGTCTCGGTGGAGCGTTTCTGGTTACGAACCTCAGGATTTGCTGGATGATCATTCGGTCGGCCATGTCATACTTTCTCTCGTTGGCTACCGGATCTTCATGTAATGCTAAATACGTATGGTAGTCTTGTGCTCCTAGGATTGTCAATGGTAATGTAAAATCCACATCCCCTGAAACAAGTAGGATGTGTCTCGGTGGAGCGTTTCTGGTTACGAACCTCAGGATTTGCTGGATGATCATTCGGTCGGCCATGTCATACTTTCTCTCGTTGGCTACCGGATCTTCACCTGTCTCAAATTGGAAACGATATGTTTCTTCTGTGCAAATACGTGTTTTTTTTGGAGTTAGTGGCATCTTAACTAATAAAAAACATTATAGTTTTATGAGAAAAATCAAAATCTATCTTCATTCCGTTATATCTAAGTATATGGATGTCCAAACTCCAAACCAAAAAAAAAACCCCAACAAAATCAAGAATATATAAACCAAACCAAACCAATATATACAATAGTTTTAATATGGTAGTCATTTTTATTAACTGAAAAATCGAAAACTAAAGTAAACCGAACTAATATCCAGACATATCCGTCCGAGTAATATAAAAAGGTTTATTTGGGTCAAATATGTCCAAAGGCCTCTTCAAAGCCCATTAGAGGCAATGGGTTCTTGTTCGTTGAATCCACCAGCCGAACACAGTTCGTCGTCTCGCTCTTTCCCGGTGGCGCCTTCTTCCAACCTTGACGATGAGTATTGTGCTATCATTTTCCCGGCGCCGGAACTCCTATAATCTGCTCAATCATTCTCAATTTCTCCGCCGATTTTCTGTTGATGTTGACCCACCGCCGGGAATCAAACCGGAGAGCCAGGGATCGGTGGAAGTCCGATTTTTGGAGAATCTTCGGAAAATTCCGCAACATGATTGGGCGTCCAGCGAGTCGCTAAGTTCGCTTCTAGTATCTTCTTCTTCTTCTGTTTCTCCTCTAGTATTCTCTCAAATCACGCGGCAGCTGGGATCATACTCTCTGGCAGTCTCATTCTTCGAGTATTTGGATGCGAAATCTCAGTCTCTGAAACGGCGCGAAGAATCTCTCTCCTTGGTGTTTCAGTCGGTCATCGAATTCGCCGGTAGTGAACCCGACTCGCGGGATAAACTTCTCCGGCTCCTCGAGATTGCTAAAGAGAAGAACATCCCGCTTACTTTCGTTGCCGCTAAGCTTCTCATCCGATGGTTTGGACGTATGGGTATGGTGAACCAGTCGGTTCTTGTATACGAACGACTCGATTCGAATATGAAAAACACGCAGGTTCGAAATGTTGTGATCGACGTCTTGCTCCGAAATGGACTTGTGGATGATGCCTTCAAGGTGCTCGACGAAATGCTTCAGAAAGACTCCGTTTTTCCTCCTAATAGAATCACGGCTGATATTGTTTTCCATGAGGTTTGGAGGGGTAAGCTTTTGACGGAAGAGGAGATTATTAGGTTGATTTCAAGATTTAGCTCCCATGGCGTCGCCCCAAGCTCTGTTTGGTTGACTCGGTTTATAACTAGTCTATGCAAAAATGCTCGCATTGATGTAGCTTGGGAGATTTTGAGCGATCTGATGAAGAACAAAGCCCCACTTCAAGCTCCTTCCTTCAATGCGCTTTTGACATTCTTAGGAAGGAATATGGAAATTAGTAGAATGAATGCTATAGCTGTCAAGATGGATGAGATGGAAATTCGGCCTGATGTAGTGACTTTAGGGATTCTTATTAACACTTTGTGCAAATCAAGGAGGGTCGATGAAGCTCTCGAAGTTTTTCAACAAATGTGTGGAAAGAAAACTGATGATGGAAATGTGATTAAAGCTGATTCCATTCATTTTAATACTCTCATCGACGGGTTAGGCAAGGTGGGGAGGATGAAAGAAGCGGAGGAGCTATTGGTAAGGATGAAAATGGAAGAGAGTTGTGCGCCAAATACAGTTACTTACAATTGCTTGATTGGTGGGTATTGCATAGCGGGACAGCTTGAGACGGCTAAAGAAGTTGTTTCTCGGATGAAGGAGGACGGGATTAAACCGAATGTGGTCACTCTTAATACAGTTATCGGTGGAATGTGCAGGCACCATGGAGTGAACATGGCGGTTGGTTTCTTTATGGATATGCAAAGGGAAGGCTTGAAAGGTAATGTGGTTACGTATATGACACTGATCCATGCTTTTTGCTGCGTCAGTAACATAGAAAAGGCTATGCATTGGTTTGACCACATGTTGGAAGCTGGTTGTTCTCCTGATGCAAAGATCTATTATGCTTTGATCTCTGGGTTGTGCCAAGCTGGAAGAGATCATGACGCGATTAGAGTGGTGGAGAAACTGAAACAGTCAGGGTTTTCTCTTGATTTATTGGCTTACAACATGCTTATCGGGTTGTTTTGTGATAAGAATAACGGAGAGAAAGTCTATGAGATGCTAACCGATATGGAGGAAGCAAGGTTGAAACCCGATTCCATCACTTACAACACTCTGATTTCGTTTTTCGGCAAACTCAAGGACTTCGAGAGTGTTCAGAAAATGATGGAGGATATGAGAGAAGACGGGTTAGACCCGACTGTTGTGACATATGGAGCGATAATCGAAGCATATTGCTCGGCTGGGGATATAAACGAAGCGATGAAGCTATTCAATGACATGGGTTTGCACTCGAAGGTGAATCCGGACACTGTGATATACAACATTCTCATAAACGCATTTTGCAAGCTTGGGAATCTCGGACAAGCTATGTCTCTGAAAGAGGAAATGAAGGAGAAAATGGTGAGACCAAATGTTGAAACATACAATGCCTTGTTCAAGTGTCTTAAGGGGGAGAACCAAAAGGAGACATTGTTTAGACTGATGGATGAGATGAACGATCTGTCATGTGAAGCAAATCAGACCACCTGGGAGATTCTAATGGAGCGTCTCACAAGTTCTGATGATTTAATTAAGCTGAAAAGGTCTATGCAAGGTTACTCTGTTGCCTCTCCGATTGAGAAAGCTTCACCTTTCGATGTCTTTAGCTTGGGATGATGGTTTAGCTTCAATAACCTCTACCTCGATTCAATTTTCGATGCTATTTTTTTTTTTTGGTTCAATTTTAATAACCGAACAAAAAAGAAAGCTTTTCTTCTTTTTTTCTGTAATTTTCGCAGTTAAGGTAAAATACATTTCTAGCTTTCGTAGAACCTTTTTTCTTTCGTTAAAAAAAAAAGACTTGTTCTTTCTCAGATTAATATTTTTAGGCTCAATCAAAACGTCCAACTAATCCACAAGCAAAGTTTGTAGCCTCTTAACTAATTAGATTTTGACATATGTTATTTTTTAAAGTTTATATTTATTCAAATTAAAACAAAGAGTTTATATTTATTTAAATTAAAACAAAGAGAAACTGATAGTAACAAACCCTTGTATAAGAGAATTATTTTGACAATATACAGAGTTGAATGAAAATTTCAAATGTGTAATTGTGTATGGTGATAGGTGATAGGTGATAGGTTTATAATGGTATTTAAAATAAAAAGTATTTAATTAATCTGTCCAAATCCATACATTTGCACACACACAAAAAAAGATGTAGTGTTTTAATTAAGATGTCCAAGGATTAGGCCCAAGTCCAATCCATCAGAAGTATTTGGGCCCATAAACCGCAAGAGATCTTGGAAGTTTTAACTTTTACGGAAAGATGTTGTCCGGAGCCGGATTTGTTTTTCGTTATCAAGCTGGGCATTCGGTTAATTAGTTGGGTTCTGTTCGGGTTTTTTGGTTTTAAAATTTTAGGTTTCATTCGGGATTAAATTCTATGTCAGTTTGGTTCGGTTTTCGGGTTTTTCGATATTTACAATTAATAACCAAACTAAAATCACTTTAGGGTAATTTTGATTATTTTGGATAATANGCATCGCTCCAAAGTCTGTCGAACAGAAACTAGCGTTGATCGAGTCGGTCCGACAGTGGGTGGCGTAACGATCTTGCGAACTGCCAACGGAGCAGCCTCTCGTGCCGGACAAACTATTTCTTCCCCAGCGTCAGCAATCACCACAGTCGCTTCAGCGTCGATCCGAACTTGTTCGTCCACTTCACCGATTGATCTATTTTCGGGATCGGCAAGCCGAACTTGCTCATCTTCGAGCCGGACTTGAGCATCCGTTTCACGACTATCTTGATCCATAAGATGCGGAATCTGGACAGCAGCGCGGGTGCTACTCGGCACAGCAGGAGTTTGCCGCGAGTTACGCCTGATCAGTTCCTGACGGACCCCACTCAGACCGTCACCAGAAGAATCCGACGTACTAACGAACAATCTAAGATCGCCGTCCGGATTTTGTGGAGAAGCAGTTCGATCGTTGACAGAAGCTGAAAAATTGCTCGAACTCATCTCGATCAAAGACGACAAAGTTACAGAAATTTGGTGAAGAACAGCTCGAAGATAGACCGGAAAGTTTGAAGATCTTCGAAGCAGATCGGAAAAGCCGCGGCGAAGTAAGATCGGAAAACTTTAAATGCAAAACAAAAAGAAAAACTAGAGAGAAGGGAGAGCGCTAGAGAGAGAAAGGGGCGTACCTTTTATAACGCGCGGTAATGAAGTGAATAATCGGGAAGGGTTCAAGGATATTTATAGAGGGGAAAGGCAATTATGACGCCTCCTCGATTTCTGCGACGGTTAAATGAACCGAACCCCGCAATTCCTTAATTCTCGCAACGGTTATGGAAACTGGACCGACGCGTCTTTTCGAGAATCGCCGAACTCGGAAGATCTGCGACTTGGGAACCGCTGAAGTTCGGATCAAGGAATGACTCGATCTCAATTCCAACCGGACTAAAAATTCTTCCGTAACTCCGCCGAACTCAAGAGACTCGTTCGCCGAACTGAGCGGGGGACTAATTGTTGGTGGTGAGTTTAGCACTCCCCGGTTTAGCCCGGTTTGAACCGAGACCGGCCCAACTAATCCCGGTCGACGACGGCTCGAACCCGAAAGGAAAGCCCACGAAACATTCGCCGAACTCCGAACTTGAAAGAAAGGTCCGCGAGAGACTGATAACCGATAAACCGATAAGAATCTGAATGAACGCCGAACTTGAATCCAGATCGGCCGAACTTGAATCTAGATCGGCAAAACACGATCCGATCAACGATGATTCAAGATCGGCAAGGAAGTTCGCGCAATAACAACCAAGCTCAAATCAAACCGAACTCATCATAATCGATTGTAAATGTAAGGATCAAATCCTCGTCTCGGTACCGAGATCGGTCCGTTTCAATCTGATCGACGACGGTCCGAGATCGGTAAAGGAAGGATCAACATGCGACCGCCGAACTACGACATACCGAGCTCATCGGTCTCAACCTGTCATAGTCAGAACCCACTTCCGGAATGCGCGGAAAGCACGTTTTACTTTCCGCAAAGTACATCCGACTTTACGGAAAGTAGGTCTTGATTTGCGGAAAGGGAAGATTGACTAAAACTTTTAATCCGGGATTTGCGGAACTTTTCCGAATTCGGGGGAAAGTCTAAAGCCACCGAGAAACGTCTATAAATAAGGAGGTCCCGACTACATTTAGGAGGGGGGAGAAACAAATCCGCAATACATTTTTAGAGAGAGAAAGTGAGAGCTCGAAATCCGATATCGACCTCATGACCGACCTCGAAATATTTTTGTAAAACGCCGACTAAGTTCGATTCAATAAAACGAAATACCAATTCGCATTCCAACTCCTTTACTCTTGTGATTTCTACGATCAACAGCGACTATGTATTAAAACAAGATAACTAAAATTTTCAAAATTATTTCATAATTTGTGGGCTAACCCCTATGAGAATTCATTTTTTCGGTAAATGCAATAACTAATGAAACTAATCATTCTATGTCTATTTTTAAAATACATTACGACATTAAACCTCTATATTAATGTTAAATAAAATAGTTTAAAGGTTATTCGACATCTTTAATTATTTTATAACAAGTAATTTAATAAAGTTTTTTATTCAATTTAAATCGATTTACTACACTATGAGTTCTCGATTTTTTGAAAATTCGAGGACAATTACGGACCCGAACATCTATGATCTAGTTCCAATATTCATGTAGGATGCGACAATGTATTAAAACACAATAACTGTAATTTTCAAAATTATTTCATAATTTGTGGGCTAACCCTACAAGAATTCATTTTTTCGGTAAATGCAGGAACTAATGAAACTAATCATCCTATATCTATTTCTAAAATACATAACCACATTGAACCTCTCTATTAATGTTAACTAAACTTGTTTAAAGGTTATTTGGAATCTTCAATTATTTTCTAACATGTAATTTAAAAAAAAAATTTATTCGCTTTAAATCGGTTGATTACACTATGAGATCTCGATTTTTTGGAGATTCGTGGACAATTAAGGACCCAAACATCTATGATCTAGTTCAAATATTAATGTAGGATGAAACTATGTAGTAAAACAAGATAACTAAAATTTTTAAAATTATTTCATAATATTTGGGCTAACCCCTACGAGAATTCATTTTTTCCTTAAATGCAATAACTAATGAAACTAATCATCTTATATCTGTTTCTAAAATACATAACCACATTAAACCTTTATATTAATGTTAACTAAACTAGTTTAAAGGTTATTTGGCTTCTTTAATTATTTCATGTAGGATGCCACTACGAGAATTTATTTTTTCGTTAAATGCATGAACTAATGAAACTAATCATCTTATGTCTATTTCTAAAATACATAACCACATTAAACCTCTCTATTAATGTTAACTAAACTTGTTTAAAGGTTATTTGAAATTTTCAATTATTTTCTAACATGTAATTAAAGAAAGTTTTATATTCGCTTTAAATCGGTTGACTACACTATAAGATCTCGATTTATTGGAGATTCGTGGACAATTAGGGACCCAAACATCTATGATCTAGTTCAAATATTCATGTAGGATGAAACTATGTATTAAAACAAGATAACTAAAATTTTCAAAATTATTTCATAATTTGTGGGCTAACCCCTACGAGAGTTCATTTTTTTCAGTAAATGCAGAATGAAACTAATCATCCTATGTCTGTTTCTAAAATACATAACCACATTAAACCTCTATATTAATGTTAACTAAACTTGTTTAAAGGTTATTTGGAATCTTCAATTATTTTTTAATATGTAATTTAATAAAGTTTTTTATTCGCTTTAAATCGGTTGACTACACTGTGATCTCGATTTTTTGGAAATTCGTGGACAATTAGGGACTCCAACATCTATGATCTAGTTCCAATATTCAAGTAGGCTGCGACTATGTATTAAAACAAGATCACTAAAATTTTCTAAACTATTTCATAATTTGTGGGCTAACCCCTACGAGAATTCATTTTTTTCGGTAAATACAGTAACTAATGAAACTAATCATCCTATGTCTATTTCTAAAATATATAACCACATTAAACCTCTCTATTAATGTTAACTAAACTAGTTTAAAGGTTAGATGGTATATTTAATTATTGGGTTTTCTGCAAATAAACCCTCCATTAGGATTTTTTTTTGCAACTCTACCCTCCACTTGCAGAAAATGCAGGTCAATCCTAGCAAGTCCGATTCAACCCGCAATATAACCCTCGGCCGTATATTGATTTTACAGTCTGTATAAGACTGTGTATATGTTATCAAAACTACGTCGTTTTGATTGTTTTTTTAAACCCATATAATGTAAAATGGGGAGATAATGCAAAATGGGGATTTGAATTCATGACCTCCTATACACTTAACACATTAGCATTATCATTGCACCAAGATCGTTTTTATTGTCATAACCAATATAAATATATTTATATATAGATTAAACCGATGTGTTTCTTTTGAATATTTTTTCCGTCAAAACCGCAAAATCAGATTTTTTGGTCAAAACCGTAAAATCACGTTTTCCCGTAAAAACCGCAAAATCACGTTTTTCCGTAAAAACCGCGAAATCACGTTTTCCCGTAAAAACCGCAAAATTATGTTTTCCCGTAAAAACCGCAAAATCACATTTTCTTGTAAAAACCGCAAAATCACGTTTTTCTCGTAAAAACCGCAAAATCACGTTTTCTTGTAAAAACCGCAAAATCACGTTTTCCTATAAAAACCGCAAAATCACGTTTTTCCCGTCAAAACTGCAAAATCACGTTTTCCTGTAAAAACCGCAAAATCACGTTTTTCCCGTAAAAACCGCAAAATCACGTTTTTCCCGTAAAAACCGTGAAATCACGTTTTTGACGAAAAACATGATTTCGCGGTTTTGACGGGAAAACATGATTTTGCGGTTTTGACGGAAAAACGTGATTTTGCGGTTTTGACGGAAAACGTGATTTTGCAGTTTTACGGGAAAAATGTGATTTTGCGGTTTTTACATGAAAACATGATTTTGCGGTTTTTATGAGAAAAACGGGATTTTGCGGTTTTTACAGGAAAGCGTGATTTTGCAGTTTTACATGAAAACGTGATTTTGCGGTTTTTACGGGAAAATTTGATTTTACGGTTTTTACGGGAAAACATGATTTCACGGTTTCGACGAGAAAATCTGATTTTGCGGTTTTGACAGAAAAAATATTCAAAGGAAACACATCGTTTTAATCTATATATAAATATATTTATATTGGTTATGACAATAAAAACAATCTTGGCGCAATGGTAATGCTAATGTGTTAAGTGTATATAAGGTCATGAGTTTGAATCCCCCTTTTTCATTATTTGGATTTAAAAAAACAATTAAAACGACGTAGTTTTGATAACATATACACACAGTCTTATACAAACTAAAATAAATATACTGCCGAGGGTTATATTGCGTGTTGAATCGGACTTGGTAAGATTAACCTGCATTTTCTGCAAGTGGAGGGTAGAGTTGCAAAAAAAATCATAATGGAGGGTTTATTTGCAGAAAAACCTTAATTAATTATTTTATAAAAAGTACTTTAATAAAGTTTTTTATTCGCTTTAAATCGGTTGACTACACTGAGATCTNTATAAATATATTTATATATACATTAAACCGATGGGTTTCCTTTGAATATTTTTTCCGTCAAAACCGCAAAATCAGATTTTTTGGTCAAAACCGTAAAATCACGTTTTCCCGTAAAAACCGTAAAATCACGTTTTTCCGTAAAAACTACGAAATCACGTTTTCCCGTAAAAACCGCAAAATTATGTTTTCCCGTTAAAACCGCAAAATCACGTTTTCTTGTAAAAACCGCAAAATCACGTTTTTCTCGTAAAAACCGCAAAATCACGTTTTCTTGTAAAAACCGCAAAATCACATTTTTCCCGTAAAAACCGCGAAATCAAATTTTTCCAACAAAACCGCGAAATCACGTTTCCCCTTCCAAACCGCGAAATCATGTTTTTCATCAAAAACGTGAAAATCACGTTTTCCTGTAAAAACCGCAAAATCACGTTTTCCTATAAAAACCGCAAAATCACGTTTTTTCCGTCAAAACTGCAAAATCACGTTTTCCTGTAAAAACCACAAAATCATGTTTTTCCCGTAAAACCCGCAAAATCACGTTTTTCCGTAAAAACCGTGAAATCACGTTTTTGACGAAAAACATGATTTCGCGGTTTTGACGGGAAAACATGATTTTGCGGTTTTGACGGAAAAACGTGATTTTGCGGTTTTGACGGAAAAACGTGATTTTGCAGTTTTACGGGAAAAATGTGATTTTGCGGTTTTTACATGAAAACATGATTTTGCGGTTTTTATGAGAAAAACGTGATTTTGCGGTTTTTACAGGAAAGCGTGATTTTGCAGTTTTTACATGAAAACGTGATTTTGCGGTTTTTACGGGAAAATTTGATTTTACGGTTTTTACGGGAAAACATGATTTCACGGTTTCGACGGGAAAATCTGATTTTGCGGTTTTGACGGAAAAAATATTCAAAGGAAACACATCGTTTTAATCTATATATAAATATATTTATATTGGTTATGACAATAAAAACAATCTTGGCGCAATGGTAATGCTAATGTGTTAAGTGTATATAAGGTCATGAGTTTGAATCCCCCTTTTTCATTATTTGGATTTAAAAAAACAATTAAAACGACGTAGTTTTGATAACATATACACACAGTCTTATACAAACTAAAATAAATATACTGCCGAGGGTTATATTGCGTGTTGAATCGGACTTGGTAAGATTAACCTGCATTTTCTGCAAGTGGAGGGTAGAGTTGCAAAAAAAATCATAATGGAGGGTTTATTTGCAGAAAAACCTTAATTAATTATTTTATAAAAAGTACTTTAATAAAGTTTTTTATTCGCTTTAAATCGGTTGACTACACTGAGATCTTGATTTTTTGGAGATTCGTGGACAATTAGGGACTCAAACATCTATGATATAGTTCCAATATTCATGTAGGATGCGACTATATTTTACAATAAGATAGCTAAAATTTTCAAAATTATTTCATAATTTGTGGACTAACGCCTACGAGAATTCATTTTTTNTGAATCGGATTTGGTAAGATTAACCTGCATTTTCTGCAAGTGGAGGGTAGAGTTGCAAAAAAAATCATAATGGAGGGTTTATTTGCAGAAAAACCTTAATTATTTTATAAAAAATACTTTAATAAAGTTTTTTATTCGCTTTAAATCGGTTGACTACACTGAGATCTCGATTTTTTGGAGATTCGTGGACAATTAGGGACTCAAACATCTATGATATAGTTCCAATATTCATGTAGGATGCGACTATATTTTACAATAAGATAGCTAAAATTTTCAAAATTATTTCATAATTTGTGGACTAACGCCTACGAGAATTCATTTTTTCGGTAAATGCATGAACTAATGAAACTAATCATCCTATGTCTATTTCTAAAATACATAACCACATTAAACCTCTATATTAATATTAAATAAACTTGTTTAAAGGTTATTTGGAATCTTAATAAAGTTTTTTATTCGCTTTAAATCGGTTGACTAAACTATAAGATCTCGATGTTTTGGATATTCGGGGACAATTAGGGACTCAAACATATATGATCTAGTTCCAATACTTATATAGGATGAAACTATGTATTAAAATAAGATAACTAAAATTTTCAAAATTATTTCATAATTTGTGGGCTAACCCTTACGAGAATTCATTTTTTCCTTAAATGCAATAACTAATGAAACTAATCATCCTATGTCTGTTTCTAAAATCCATAACCACATTAAACCTCTATATTAATGTTAACTAAACTAGTTTAAAGGTTATTTGTCTTCTTTAATTATTTTATATCAAGTACTTTAATAAAGTTTTTTATTCGCTTTAAATCGGTTGACTACACTATGATATCTTGATTTTTTGGAGATTCGTGCACAATTAGGGACACAAACATCTATGATCTAGTTCCAATATTCATGTAGGCTGCGACTATGTATTAAAACAAGATCACTAAAATTTTCTAAATTATTTCATAATTTGTGGGCTAACCCCTACGAGAATTCATTTTTTCGGTAAATGCAGGAACTAATGAAACTAATCATCCTATGTCTATATCTAAAAAACATAACCACATTAAACCTCTCTATTAATGTTAACTAAACTTGTTTAAAGGTTATTTGGAATCTTCAATTATTTTCTAACATGTAATTTAAGAAAGTATTTTATTCGCTTTAAATCGGTTGACTAGACTATAAGATCTCGATTTTTTGGATATTCGGGGACAATTAGGGACCCAAATATCTAGTTCCAATATTCATGTAGGATGAAACTATGTATTAAAATAAGATAACTAAAATTTTCAAAATTATTTCATAATTTGTGGGCTAACCCCTACGAGAATTTATTTTTTCCTTAAATGCAATAACTAATGAAACTAATCATCCTATGTCTATTTCTAAAATAAATAACCACATTAAACCTCTATATTAATGTTAACTAAACTAGTTTATAGGTTATTTGGCTTTTTTAATTATTTTATAACAAGTACTTTAATAAAGTTTTTTATTCGCTTTAAATCGGTTGATTACAATATAATATCATGATTTTTTTGAGAGTGGACAATTAGGGACCAAAACATCTATGATCTAGTTTCAATATTTATATATGCTGCGACTATCTATTAAAACAAGATCACTAAAATTTTCTAAATCATTTCATAATTTGTGGGCTAACCCCCTACGAGAATTCATTTTTCTGGTAAATGCAGGAACTAATGAAACTAATCATCCTATGTCTATTTCTAAAATACATAACCACATTAAACCTCTCTAGTAATGTAAACTAAACTAGTTTAAAGGTTATTTGGCATCTATAATTATTTTATAACAAGTACTTTAATAAAAAATTTTATTCGCTTTAAATCGGTTGACTACACTATAAGATCACGATTTTTTGGAGATTCCGGGATAATTAGGGACCCAAACATCTATGATCTAGTTCCAATATTCATGTAGGATGCGACTATGCATTAAAACAAGATAACTAAAATTTTCAAATTTGTTTCATAATTTGTGGACTAACTAACCCCTACGAGAATTCATTTTTTCGGTAAATGCAGTAACTAATAAAACTAATCATCCTATGTCTATTTCTAAAATACATAACCACATTAAACCTCTATATTAATGTTAACTAAAATAGTTTAAAGGTTATTTGACATCTTTAATTATTTTATACCAAGTACTTTAATAAAGTTTTTTATTCGCTTTAAATCGGTTGACTACACTATGATATCTCAATTTTTTTTGGAGATTCGGGGACAATTAGGGACCCAAACATCTATGATCTAGTTCCAATATTTATGTTGGCATCGACTATGTATTAAAACAAAATAACTAAAATTTTCAAAATTATTTCATAATTTGTGGGCAAACCCATACGAAAAATCACTTTTTAGGTAAATGACTAATCCTATGTCTATTTCTAAAATACATTACACTAGTTGTATTTGTAGATCAATTAGCTGGATTAGTGATTTTAGATGTTTAGAGTAATGGGTGATTCTGAGGCATATAGTCTTATGATCTCTGAGTGGCCGAGTTATGCGAGTCTATCACCGGACATCATAACTCGAGGTTCTGTCTTGCCTAAATTGTTAATATGTTTCTCATCACACAGAAGGGATGCGAAATGGGTCTCTCCAAAAGCAGCTGTTGTACCAAACTTCCATCTCTCAATGCGCAGTCTCGAGGATAAAAATAGGTCGATTTGTGTTTTGTTTTCTCGTAGCTTCAGTTCCTTTTTTTTTTTATGTTCTCTAGGCGTTTTTGGTTGATGCCACAACTTTCCTTGTTCATGGGTGCAGGACAAACACAGCGATATAAGGTCCCTTGGAGTGATCACAGCCATTAAGACACCGTATTTACCTGATGGAAGATTCGACCTCGAAGCATATGATGACTTAGTCAACACCCAGATAGAAAACGGCGCCCAAGGTGTGATTGTTGGTGGCACAACCGGTGAAGGCCAATTGATGAGCTGGGATGAACACATAATGCTTATAGGCCATACTGTAAATTGTTTCGGCGGAAGAATCAAAGTCATTGGAAACACCGGAAGCAACTCTACCAGGGAAGCTATACATGCCACTGAGCAAGGGTTCGCTGTGGGAATGCATGCGGCTCTGCACATAAACCCTTACTATGGAAAAACTTCCATTGAAGGCATGACCGCTCACTTTCAAACCGTTCTTCATATGGGACCTACGATTATATACAATGTGCCAGGCCGAACGAGTCAAGATATATCTCCCCCGGTTATCTTTAAACTTTCTCGGAACCCTAATTTGGCTGGGGTTAAGGAATGCATGGGTAATAACCGAGTTGAAGAGTATACTGGAAATGGAATTGTTGTGTGGAGTGGAAATGATGATCAGTGCCATGACTCTAGATGGGACTACGGGGCGACTGGAGTTATATCGGTCACTAGCAATTTGGTTCCAGGTTTGATGAGGAAATTGATGTTTGAAGGTAGAAACTCGGCTTTGAACTCAAAGCTTCTGCCTTTAATGGATTGGCTATTCCAAGAACCGAATCCAATTGGCGTTAACACTGCTTTGCCTCAGCTAGGAGTTGCGAGGCCGGTTTTCCGGTTACCGTATGTGCCATTGCCTCTGTCCAAAAGGGTTGAGTTTGTTAAACTGGTGAAGGAAATCGGAAAGGAGCATTTTGTAGGAGAGAGAGATGTTCAGGTGCTTGATGATGATGACTTCATTTTAATCGGTCGGTATTAGAATGTCTTCCTTGAAGATTGGTTCTGTTTGTACATCTGTTGTTGGTTATTTGGCTGATGAGAAACTTACGGATGGATCATATAGTTGTTCTGGCCTGTTGCTTTTGTGATGAAATCTGGTGGTTTCTTACTTACTCTCTCTTCTCTGTGTATGATTGTGTTTTGTCTCTGCGTGTTTGGCTCTGTTATAATTACGAAACGGCATGATGATTTTGTGAGCTCTGGTCGTCGGAAACATTGCTATCACGGATTGGAAACGGCACTGGTCGCCTTGTTGAAATAACATTAAGCAACAAAGAAAATAAATTAAGTTTTGACGTATTCTTTCGTCTTTGATTGCAATTTGAATGCACCCAAAACTGGGAAAGAAAAAAATCTTGAAAAAAGAAAACGTTGAAAAGTGATCACGGATATATATTAGGGAAGTACATAGATAAATTTAGGTCTCTAACAAAACGAGATTTTTATTCTAGTAGAAGACGAGAACAAACGTAATCAAGAAACAGGATTCACGGACACGAAGATCATTAAAGGAAGGAGGATGAAACAGGAGAGAGTTATGGATGAAGCAGAGAGAAGAGAGCATTGTTTTCTTGGTGGAGAAGAAGAGCTTTCTTCTTTAAAGCCTCATTCTCTCGTATGATGCTTTGATTCTCTAGGAAAAGCTTCAAGTTTCTCATCTCCATCTCCTTCTCTGCCCTCAGTATTCTTTCCCCTCCTGCGTGGAAAAAAGGAACAACAAAACAAAAACAGAGTAGAGCTGTTATAATAAGAACGCTAAAACTTCATACTTTCATGATCAATGAAAAATTGGATTCTAAACTTATTTCGAAATAGAATTTAGACTGTTTAGGAAATCTTTGATATTTTGTTTGTTTTTGATAAAACTTAATTTTTTTAGATTGCACAGTTTTTCAACACAAACTCCCTTTCGAGATACATAGGAGAATTTGAATACAAATCTTACAATCAAGAAGTGGAACCATTCGTACTATGAAATAAAGAGAACAAAGTGTTGGAACTCGTTTTTGACAAGTGGTTAAGGCCAACTTTTCGGTCATGTGTCCGACTAATTTATTTGGCGGAATAACCAGATTATGAGCATGATGTAATCGTCGTTGTGAGCACTATGGGATAGTGTATTCATATGTCAAAATCGGAGTAAAATTGAATGAGAAATGAAGGTCCACAGTGGGTGATTTGAAAAACTCGTAAAGCTTCAAAATTTGGTTAAGTGTAAAAACTAACAAATGTTACACATTGGAAGTTTGAGAATTTTCCCATTAGTATATCTATTGGAGAACTCATAACAAAATGCAATAGTTTTGGCTACACTATGGTGTATGAGTGAAAAGAGATACCTAACCATACACGAGCGCAGTGCCGGATCAGGCCGGGCTCGGGTTCGGGTTTTAGATTTGGCAGTAACAGATATACTTACGATAAACCAAAACATGGTAACAGATATACTAAGAAAATTTATATAAATGCTATGAGCGTTTGGTGAGCATCAACTTCATATTTTTCATGTGAAGTGGCAATGACTTTGCCGGTTCTTGCAAGAACAGTTGCAAGAAATTCATTTTTTGTCTTTTCAATTCAAGTTTCTTGGATTGGGGAAAGTAGACATCACTGAAAGACATGAATGGCACCTCGGGAAGCGAAGATAACAATGTACCTCATGTTTTTTCTTTAGATTCATGCCATGTGAAAGAACAATGCTAAGCGGTGCCATATCCACATCTGAGAGTATCTGCCAACAGTGGAAAATGATTAAGCTTTATTAGCCAGATACAGCACAACAGGTGGGGAAACACATTCCACCATTCAGTATTCATACACTACCAGAGGAAGTAAACATGAAAAATGTAGTGCAGACAATACAATACCGCCTGTAAATCCGCTTGCTCTCTAGGAAACGATAGAGACCTCAACGTGTGAACAAATTCCTCCTTGAGTGAAGCAGGCCAGTAATCCTAATAATCAAACCAATGAAAACAAAATTATACAGACGTATGATAGCCCTACTTAACAAAGTGGTTTTTGCCTCGAAAGATGTTGATGTGGTGATTGTAGTTAATAGGCCTAAGGAATGGCCTTCTTTCAGTCTTCAGATTGAAGAAGTTGGTTTGTCGTTGAAAGATTTTGTGGATTGGGTCTTGTTGTGGAAGCAAGGGCAAACAATAGAGGTGCTCATCTCATTGCTCAAAGTGTGTCCAAGGATGAAAAAATTTAATCTTATGGACATCGTAATTGGCTTCATGATCTCTTTGTTAGTGAAAAAGTTGTTACCAAGCATTGTAATGGTTCGTGGTATGACGATTTTGGTCTGTTATGTTCTGTATGTCTGAACATTCAGTTTTAATATATTACAACTCCAGATGAATATATATATATAGACACAAACATGACTAGATGTTTATTTGATATACCTGCCATATTCAAATTCAACACACTTGCTTCATTTATATCTGAATCTTCTTTAAGCAAACTAGTCTTAATCTTCTTTTAGCAATTTTCAGAGATACGGATGTGTTTCAGTTTAGCTTTGTTTTTTGCTTTGAAAGCAAAAAATGTTCCATGATCAAGCAAACAAGGAACAACATTGAAAATCTTGATAATAAGATTGAAACAGTAATATGATCCAGAAAAAAGAAAGTAGATCTTAGATAGAAACAAAAGACCACCCTAGATATATTCTCAGATGGACTAATTCAGCAAATGCTTGATCTCGAGACACACTTAAGTATTTGGACACACAAAAACTTGCAAGTAAAGACCACTACTGGTTCATCATAGAGGATATGGAGAAAGTAACTCCCTAGTTGCAGCCAGCAACTGCATCGCATCGCCTTTGTGCTCACTTAAGAGTTCTCTCCACCACCACCAAAATAAAAAAAAAGAAGAAGCTAACCTGCAGCATTGGTCGCCAGTTCTTTCTCCCTGCATAAGTTCCAGCAAAGCAACTTGTAAATCAAATTCCAACACAAAAGATAAGCCAAAAGTCTAATCCTATCTTCTAATCGCAGATATTGACCGAAATCACATAGTCAAATACCAGCTTTGACTCATGTTCTAGCGAACTGCTTCAAATCTCCTTTTCCAGAGATAATAACACGAAGAATTTCTTACCTCGCAATGTCTAGTTCACTAACACGCGCAGTTACGTCTGATTCTATGAAGAGAGAAAGTATGGGATGGATTTTATCCACAGAATTCTTCTCCTTATCCTCCTGTTCCTGCTCCTGCTCCTGCAAACAAAAAACAAACAACAAACAACAAACAACAAACAACAAACAGTGATTTTCGGATAAATCACAACTTCTGTACCTCTTTATGCTTAGAGAAGAACTTACACATAATAATGACATGACGGCCAAACTTTGCTTGATAGCATTAAGATTCATTTCGCAAGCCTTAAAGCTACCGTGTGCTGGATTACCAAAACCAAAGTGTTCAGCAAGTCTGGCCAGCTGCATGCATTGGTTAAAAAGAACTTGTTAGATGTTACAAAATCACAAAATCAAGAAGTTAACAAATGAGAAGACAAAAACAAAGATACCTTCGTGTCGGACTTCAAGAAGTAAAGTGTATCAATTATAGATTTGGGCACAGGAGGCGCTTTACCAATTTTTGCACAGGCATCTCTCAATCTCGGAACGTCGGAGTTGTTTATGTCATGGCCAATCCAAATCTTTCCGTGGAGAAGGCGGTAGACCCTCTCGTAGATTGTAAGGAATGTACGTCCACCTGTGTACCAAATTGGAGTATCACTTTTCGGCGAATCATCGCTATCCCAAGTTTGAACAAAACTCGAGGTTTGAGTGATGTACTCCAGCGTCTCAGAACTAACTAAGATCCCTCCGAACTCCAGAATCCCATTGCTATCTACTTTGAAATCAAAGAAAACAAATTTGTCGCTCATGATTTTCGATCTGAGAAATTAGGTTTTGTTTTTGTTTTTTGCGGCTGAGAAGACTCAGAAGAGGTGACAATTCATTAAATATGATTGGTTTTAACTCTTGTCTCCGATCAAAGAAACTAGAACTTAGGGCCCAAGCCCAAAATTTAGCAAATACGGGTCCAGTTTGGTTTTGGTTTGGAGGCACTGGTAATTGTCCTTTTTTTTGTATATTTTTTTCTCTTCGATTTCTTGCCTCTTAGACAAAGCGTAACCCTAAATCCCCAAATTTTGCTAACTCAAATCTTCTTCTATCGTCATGCTTAAGCACTTTACTGCGACTGCTTACGTGACTCCGACTATTCGGGACAGGTCTAATCCGGCTAAGAGTCCACTTTTCAAGGCATTGAGTCAATTAACCGGATGGAACCGGAATTCCCACGAATTGGGTCGTCGTGCTTTCTCTTTCGATTCCAGTGACACGAAATCTTCATCAGCGGTTGTCTCAACTAACCCTAACCTCGAAGATTGTCAAACGCTTTGTGGAAATCATTTAAATTTCCTTTTTTTTTTTTAAGACCCTGGTGAAAATTAATTGGAGAACTTGCAAAATTGACCAAAAATTTGAAGTCAAAAATGAAAATGACATTTTTTTTCCTTCTCCTCAACAAATGCTATTTTTTTTTCCATTACACATTTCCAGTTTTCGATATTCACGAAAATGCCATTCTTAGAAAATGCGTAAACTTCTTTTAAAGTTTTCTTCATTCAGAAAAAGACACAAAACACATTTGGATATCCACTTATTACGCAAATGCTATCTTCTTCGAGCTCTAAATCCTTCTCCAACCGATTTCTTTTGCTCTAATTCCTCATATTTATGCTCATAACCTCATAATCTTCTATTTCCTCTCCATTTTCATCCAAAAAACTCTCTCATTTTCGTTTTCAAAATTTACAAATTCTTAGATCTTTCTTGTTTTGGTGGTTATTGCATAAGAAGGACTAGACTTCTTTGATATTGGTTAATCACGGTGTTCTGGACACTCGACGAAGCTCAAAACAGCCTCAAACCGGATCTAGGTAATTATCCGCTTGATTTTCGTCGATTTTTAGATTTGTGCCGCGATAGCAAACTTCATTTGAAGTCTACTCATCATCGTAGACTTCATTTGAAGTCTGCTAGTCAACGCAGATGTCAGTTTTACATTTGACCATTTTTTCCCTTTTGCAACGTATACTTCTTTTGCAGTCTGCGATTTCTCCTTGAAACAAAAAAAAATATCATGCAGACTTCACCTGAAGTCTACGTAAAACGGAGGTTAGTTTTGCATTTGACCAAAACTTTGACTTTTTCATGCAGACTTCATGTGAAGTCTGCGCTATACAGACCGCACATGAAGTATACTTTGTAAAAAATAGAGGTCAGTTTTGCATTTGACCAAAACTTTGACTTTATAGAGAAGTCTACTCTTAAAAGATGTTAGTTTTGCGTTTGACCAAAATTTTCGAACATTGATCGGGAAATTCATTTAATAGTAGACTTCTTTTGCAGTCTGCTATATTTTTCAAAATATAGCAGACTATAAAAGAAGTCTACTATTAATTTTATTCGATATTTGGTCAAACGCAAAACTAACTCGGCGTAGACTTCGGTTGCAGTCTGTTCTGTGTAGACTGCAGATGAAGTCTACTCAACAAAAGTCAATTGCAAAACTAACCTCTCTATGACTGCGCAGAGTTCTCTGATTGCGTAGACTTCATATGTAGAATGCAAAAGAAGTATGCAGACGTCAGTAGACTGCAAAAGAAGTCTGCGCTAAAAATTCAAATATTGGTCAACTGCAAAAATGACATGTCTATTTGAGTAGACTGCAAAAGAAGTCTACTCTAAAAAGTAAAAAAAAATTGGTCAAATGCAAAACTAACTCGTGCATAATTTTTTTGCAGTCTACTCAATGTCATAGACTTCTTTTGCAGTCTACGATAAAGTTGCTCTAAAAGTTAAATATTGGTCAATTGCAAAATTAACCTGTTTTTCAGTAAACTTCTTTTGCAGTATGTTGCACATATTTGGAGTAGACTTCAAAAGAAGTATGTGTAGTTTTTTTGTTAAAAAATGCATTTATAACATAATATATAATGAATTTTATAGATCTATTTGTTTAGGCATATGTGTTAATTAATTTTTTTTTGTTTCTGTATTTGTTTTACATGTTTATTCGTTATGNTTTAAAAATCCAATAATCGTATTTATATATCATATATTTTCACGGGTGATTTAATTATGTTTTTCATTTTTAGTTCCAAATTATAAAATATTATCTAATAATATTATAAAGATAGATTGAAAAACTTTTAAGCATCTTCATCGTATTTCTCTAGGAATCAAACAGATTCCCTAATTTTCACTCTCTTGGTCAGCCTACAAGCCCGAGACATTAGCTACAGTCTCAAATACAACCTTAGTCAAATTCTGGATTAAGAATTTCTCGAGTTCACTAAAACGCGCAATTACATCAGCTGATTCTATGATTAAATCTGTGGGTGGTGGGCTTAGCACAAGCCCCAACTTAAGCCCAATCCAAAACAAATTAAGACCCATTAAGCCAGCCCATTCAAACTGACCGACATCATTTGTCGAATCATCATCATCAATACACAATCACTATAAATAAGAAGAGAGGAGCATAAAGAAAAGAGGACTTTTTTGGAAGATTCTCTCTCTCTCTGAAGAAAGGTCTCTCTCTCTAGAAAGGACCGATCACAACATCACGACAAGGTGGAGACAAAACAACGAACTCATGAGATCACGACATCACCACTTGCCGACCGAACTCATTCACTACCACGACTAAAGACGAGAGCCGATCTCACAACACCGACCTCGCCATCTTCTCCGACCTCGCCATCACGATCTCACTAACACGAGGGAGACAAGCTCACAATGACGAGAAGACGACCACAACCTCGCCAAGGAGAGACGAACCGAACTCGCCGACGAAGAGGAGGGGATGAGCGACATAAAAAACAACAACACCAACATGAGCTCGGCACGTGTGATCCGACCTCACCATGTATCATCACCACACGGTTCACTTTCTCAACCCAGAATCATGAGCACGAGCTTACTCGTTAACGACAACAACCATGACGACGACAAGACCGAACGTGGCACAAACCAAGCATGAACACCGAACTCTTGAGTCCACACTGAACTCATGGGACACACCGAGATGCTCACCACCGAGCTCAATATATCGAAGATGACAATCATGACAACACCAAACCGAGCTCACTCACTCGCTCACTCACCAACGACAACGACCTCACACTATAGCCCACGGCGAGAACGATCTCGCTCACGACCGACCTCACCATGTATCATCACCACACGGCTTCACTTTCTCAACCCAGAATCATGAGCACGAGCTTGGCACAAACCAAGCATGAACACCGAACTCGTGAGTCCACACTGAATTCATGGGACACACCGAGATGCTCACCACCGAGCTCAATATATCGAAGATGACAATCATGACAACAACAAACCGAGTTCACTCACTCGCTCACTCACCATCTACAACGACCTCACACTATCGCCCACGACGACGAGAAGTATGTGTAGTTTTTTTTGTTAAAAAATGCATTTATAACATAATATATAATGAATTTTATAGATCTATTTGTTCAGGCATGTGTTAATTAATTTTTTTTTTGTTTCTGTATTTGTTTTACATGTTTATTCGTTATGATTATGGTTAAATCAATTTTCTTGTTTGATTAGGTTTTTAACTCATTTTAGTAGACTTCAGAAGAAGTCTGCTTCATAATTATGCTCGTTAATGTGGTTTTTTTTTGGTTTTTTTGCAAAGAATGGTTCAATTGCCTGTTGTCTATGGAGAGTGGGTGATGAAAGACTTGTCGTGACATTTTTTGGTCGACATTGACAAAGGAGGGAGGATGTTCTCATTGAGTTGATGGTTGTACTCATGCTGAATTCGTTGAAATGGCACAAGATGATTATGAGCTGGACAAGAATACCGAGTTGTTGGAGTTAACTTATTCATTACCGGATTCAATGTTGCAACAAATGGCTTCAGATACCCCTTCTATGTGTGTCACAAATGATAGACAAGTACAGAGCTTGGTCGAGTTAAGAAGAACGCATGGTTTTTAACCCACCCGCCAGAGCCGTGCCTAGTGAAGTAAATTATAAACATTCGCCTACCTCAAATAATTTTTATGTAAAATTTATGAAGCATATTTACAAATATATTATTTATATGGTCCACCCGTAAAAAATATTTTTGATAAGCTTCTTAAATTGAGCCTAGATCACTACAAATATCCTCGTCACCTACTTTTTACTACGTGATTACCCGCACAAGGTGGGGGGTGAAAATTAATTTAATTTTGTTTATTATAATATATAAATATTTTGTATATAAATATAATTACAAAAACATTTTATAAATTTTAAATATTTATAATATTTATCATTTTCGAGTTAATTATACATCTTGATACAAACTATATTAAACCGAATTTTTGTTTTTGTAAGTTAAGTGAGGATTTTTAGTCACGACATGCGAGAGACGATCTCCGACCTCACGCCATGCACGTCGCCATCTCCGACCACACGCCATGCATGTCGCACGCCGCCAACTACGACCTCACAAGACATGCCGACCTCACAAGACATGCCGATCTCACAAAACACAAGACATGTCGACCTCGCCAACCCATGAGCCGACCATAACGCCACGATAAGCAATCTCACTCCTTCTTCTTGTCTAGCTCAACATTATGCCAAACCACTTATTAATCTCTATCTTTGTAATTACGAACTACAATTAAGCTTTGTTCCTTCTCATTTGCCTTACTGCTTTATTTAACTGAAAATCTCCGAACCCTCGATATAAATTGATTTGTTAGAGACGTGCTCGAACACGGTTCAACAAAATCCAATGATTATCTTCCTACTCCGTACGTCGTTGTCTAAGATTTCTCCTGCGATGACCCTCGGTCCTTTCTTTTTCTTTAACTTCCTCTTCCTCATAAATTCTCTCCTGCAAACAAACAAACATCTGATTATTTTTCTGATTAAAAGTTTATACTTCTGATTAAAAGTTTATACTTACCAGTGTAAGGACGCTTCCACATTGCACGAAAATTTGATGATTTAGGCGACAATCATCTACACTCCTGTGCGTTTGCTCACCTAAACCAAAATATTTCGCAAGTGCTTCCAGCGACATTCTTGCGTCATCAGTTCTTCTCCCGAAATTCGCAGTCAACCAACTTAATGTATCTATTACGTATTTGGGCGTGGGAGCTTCTCTTTTAATATCTCTAAAGGCAGCGTTCAAACGTGGAATATCCGATTTGATTATATTATGCCCTAGCCAAGTTTTTCCTAGAGAAGAATTTACAAACCAAAGTTTTAGGACATCTGAGTGTGAAAAGAGGAAGAGAGAATAAGAGAAAAACTAACCGTTGAGAATGTGGTAGATATCACTGCAGACCTCAGAGAATTCAGGTGCATCTTTAAGTTGGGTATATGTGAATCTGTTTTTCCGACCCAGCAAGGATTGCAAGGTTGAATCTGCTGGTTTAATAAAACTATGCTCAGTATCAAGCACGTTCATCGTCTTAGCTTCAACCACAACCGCACCAAACTCCACAATCGATTTCTCCTTCCACTCCAAATCGAAGAAAACAATTTCTTCGCCGCCACCAACTCTGTCTCTGTGTCTGTCTATCCTCTTATCATCTGCTTCTTTTCCTCTGACGAACCTTTCTTCTTCCTTTCCTTTATCTTTAGCAGTCTGCGATTAAAAAAGACAATCGGTATCCCCATCTTCCAAGGAATAGCAAATTACATGAAGCAAGATACGAATATTCGTTCAGAGACTTACATTTTGTTCAGCAAGGAAATCCCGGACCAAGCTATAGCCAACATGCTGCTTTCCAGTGACATGAGACTGACTGCTTTCTACAGCATCATTAGCCTCTAGGAATGAACCACAAATCTCACACAGTGCCATTTTTTTCTCCTGTGCCATCGCTAGTACCTTGTCATTTGGTCGTTGTAACAGCACTGCCTTCTCAGTATTAAGCTCTTCCATCTATCAGATTTGCCAAAATATAAGCGCTTAATGCACAAGATTTATGAATATAGTAATGTCACACATAGAGGGTAACTGCAAATACGGAGGAATCAAGCAGATTGCCAAATTATAAGATTCATTATGTTCGTCAAAACTTGGAAACTCATTTTAAAACTCAACAGCACAGCATGGTAAACAGTCAAAAGAATAGTACTTGACAGTGGAGCAACAAAGCGCCATCATCAGAAAGTACGTCCACTTGTTCCAGAAGAAGGCTCTTAACTTTCTCCTCCAAAACAGACAACTGTTTAGCTTTTTCTGCAGATAGCTCCTGCGTCATCGCTAGTACCTTGTCATTTGATCGTTGTAACAGCACTGCCTTCTCAGTATTAAGCGCTTTCACCTATCAGATTTGCCAAAATATAAGCGCTCAATGCACAAGATTTATGATTATAGTAATGTCACACATAGAGGGTAACTGCAAATAGGGGCAGATCACCAAATTATAAGATTCATTATGTTCGTCAAAACTTGGAAACTCATTTTAAAACTCAACAGCACAGCATGGTAAACAGTCAAAAGAATAGTACCTTCCCACGGAGCGCTTCAGCGTCATCTAGTTTGCCTTCATCACGAAGTACGTGCACTTGTTCCAGAAGAAGGTTCATAAATTTCTCCACAAAAACAGACAACTGTTCAGCTTTTTCTGCAGATAGCTCCCGTGCCATTTCTAGTACCTTGTCATTTGGTCGTAACAGCACTGCCTTCTCAGTATTAAGCTCTTCCATCTATCAGATTTGCCAAAATATAAGCGCTCAATGCACAAGATTTATGAATATAGTAATGTCACACATAGAGGGTAACTGCAAATATGGAGGAATCAAGCAGATCGCCAAATTATAAGATTCATTATGTTCGTCAAAACTTGGAAACTCATTTTAAAACTCAACAGCACAGCATGGTAAACAGTCAAAAGAATAGTACCTTCCCATGCAGCGCTTCAGCGTCATCTAGTTTGCCTTCAGCACGAAGTACGTGCACTTGTTCCAGAAGAAGGTTCATAACTTTCTCCACAAAAACAGACAACTGCTCAGCTTTTTCTGTAGATAAAGAAGGTGGTGGAGGAGGTTCAACATCTTGTGCAAGGCGTTCTCGTACCTTCCTGTCAAGATCGTTCACCTGTAACCAATTCCAGATCTTAGCGTAAAAAAGAATCGATTCTAATTAAAAAGTAAAAAGAACACAAGCACTACGCACCAACTTCTTGCAAAACTGAACAAGCTCAGCCTCGATTTTAGGAACATAGGAATCATGTCTCGGAGAGTTCTCGAAGCTGAAAAGAAGCAAGCCAAAACATATAAATTAGAATTATTGAGCTAATTGAGTAAAAGGCTTGCTCAAGTAGGCTTAATTTTGAACTTCTACAGAGAACAATGATTGAGTTTCAGGCTATGAATTTTGGTCATCGCCATGGTCAGACATCATAAAGCAATAGAACCACTAATATGCAATAATAAAATGGAAGCCACAAATGCTTTTAGAGAGTACTACAGTAAATGTTTTATTTGAGCAATTGCTAATTCAAACGAGGCATAGAAATCTCACAAGAATCAATTCAGATTCATAATACTGAAATCAAATAAACATAATCAAGAGTCTCACCTCTCTTTCAACTTTGGATCATGAATTTTCTGGCATGCTCCTGAAATACAAACAGGCTAAGATAATAGAAATAAAAGCAAAAATTCAAGACAAAGCAGCAGTTTAAACTAGTGAGTGACTAACCAAGATCGCTTTGGGTGTTGACGAAGAGATCATGAGGACAAAATCGAACCATATAGAATGCACAGACCTCTCTGTCGTCCCACTTAATCTCCTTGGAATCTCTTCTCTCTTCGTCGGTCAGATTACGAGCTGAAAAATCCAAAGAAATCGTTACCTTATTGGCTGATTAAACCAAAAAAAAAAAGAGGCTCAATTTCGGCCTGAAACTATATTGCTCCTCGAAAACTCACCTGCACCCATAAGCTCGTCCATGGCGGGTTACGAAGAAATCGAACTGAATCCAAAGAAAGAATAAGCAGTTTCAGAATCAATTTCTTAAAAATCTGATAAGTTTGCCGTGCCCCTGGCGTACGTTAAGAAGAAGCTGAGAGGCTAACGATGGCACTGTAAAACGACTCGGAGAAAATTTTAATTTTCTTTTCTTTTCTAACTAACAGAAATGCTTTCTCGTTTTTTCGCTACCCAGAAAATCTCGATTTCTAGTGGAACCTTCAACAACTTGACTCCGACATCAACCACAATTCGCTAAGTAGATAAGCAATGATCAATTTAGAAGCAGGCGAACTTACTTCACAATTCGACGACATGAAGGTGATCAAGCAGAAACCCAGGAATCATCGCAAACGCGTGTATGCAGAAACAAGAAAACTGAAGCGAAATGTGCAGAAAATTGGTGTAGACGACGACAAATACCGATCAATTCTTCACTCGCACCATGAAATCCGAAAGCTTACTGAAGCGAAATTCCATCTTCCAAAGCGAAATTGACGAGGAACCAGAGAAGAATCGTAGCACTGTTCTTGAGGAAGCAGAGAAAGTAAAACGACTCGGAGAAAAATTTAATTTTTTTTTCTTTTCTTTTCTAACTAACAGAAATGCTTTCTCGTTTTCGTATACAAAATATAAATTTCTAATCCGATGATTTTGCGCCAGCTGTAGTCATCCACTCTCGATAATAACTGAATTCAGTTTGTTAAAAGCAGCATCACGCGCTTTGACTACTTTGCAGTCACGCGCTTGAGTTGTAGAATTGGGCTTCCCCAAAATAGGCCCATTTCTCTTTTTCTTTCTCTTGATTAAATTACATCATTATTACGAGGCCGAAAGACCATCCATTGTAAACGTGTCACGTATGATATGCTGCTTCGCATTCTTAACCGTGACATGAAATTAATGTCTTAGCCTAAATTGGTTTGCTTTGGACCGGTTTTCAGATATGATAAACCAAACCGAGGATTTGTTTGTCTCTCTCTCGCAGGAACCACGTTAGAGTTAACCCATAAACCCTCCGGCCAAAAAGTGTGGATTTTGTTCTCGAAGCTTTGCGAAATTATATGTTTTCTAATTCATTGGAGAATTTGAATCCGTGAATCTTCCTCTGGGAAGATTGAGGAAACTAAAAAAGGAGGATGCAAAAGACGAAATTTCTAGATTGGTATTTGAAGATCGCGATTGGATCGGCAATTATCGGTGGATGCATGGAATTCTTCATGATCAAGACTGGATTCTGTAAATTCCATTTTTTTCTCGCTAATGTTTTTCCATCGATTCAAGCGACGAATTTTTGTTGGGTATAAATCACTGGTTAGATCAAAAATTTGGGTTTTTTATTTTATTTTGGAACTAATCACATGATTTGGGGAAATTGGTTTCTTATCTCTTATAAGAATGCTTGTAATCTTCCTTTGAAATGGTTTTATTACCAAAACTTGCAGACGACAAGGTTACTGTACTAGAAGCAGAGAAACGAGCGTATGAAAATTCCCCTGAAGCTCAAGCCATGAGAGAAGCTCTTAACCCGTGGAGAAACAAGGACGCGGAAGCCAGCAAAAGTCCATAAGATTAACGAAGGAAGAAGCTATTCTCGTCAACTTCCTTTAGCTCTCAATCTTGCAATTTCTGCTTCAATTTCTTCTGTTTGAGATTTGAATTTTTCTTTTCGCCATTTTATCATAGGCTAAATGCAGTATCTTTGAACATACTTACATGTTATCAAGATACGAAACCTTAAAAGATGCCTCCCCTTTTCTTTTTTGCACTTGAGCTCTATATCTTTGCTAAAAGAAACTAGAAGAAAAATGTAGTCGAGTTTTGATATCTTGCTAAAATACTAATCTCTAATATAGTATATGCATAGTTTACATGTAGACACATTTGTATATGTTCATGTACATATATGGATAAATAGATGTGTTTTGAAGGTTAAATGAAACTTTTGAAATATATATAAACCCAGTTATGTAACATGTTACAATGAAATAACAAATAACGAGGTGTTGTTCAGAACGAATGTTACAAAACCAAGAGCAAACACACATGTTTGAGAATCTGACTCTATTCGAGTATTAACTTCCTGATGCTTCTCAATGGGTTCTCGTTAAGCCATTAGAATCTCAAGTATTGGCACAAGGCAAACCCAATTGTGACCAGTTAAATCCAAGCTGTGCGAGTAAAGTCATATTCTTGACTGAAGTGAGAGTTCTGGCTCAAACCAAGAATTTGCGGATGAGCTCAAGTATAACCATTTACTAATGAGCACAAGCTTTCTCCGAGTCAGTGAGTTGAAAGATCCCAGTTAAGAGCCCCAAGTCATCAATCTTCCATGAATCTCTGTTTGAATTTCCTTCTAGTCATCTGAATTTCCTTCTAGTCATCTGAGCCCATCTCGCAAAGATCTCTGCAGCAGCAAACTTACCAGAGAACTTAGCTCTCTGTGACAATTCCTCAAATATCTCCGGCTGTCCTCCTCTGTGAAAATCAGCAGCAAACTTGTTATAATCAATCAAAGGAGTTTTCATTCCTCTGTCAAGCATCTCCTCTAAGTACCTACACGCCTCTCTGGACTTTCCTTCACCTATAAGCCCTCTGATCAAAACCGTGTAGGAGTTATCGTCAGGACAAATCCCTTTCTTGATCATCTCGTCCCAAACCGCTCTCCCCATCTCGTAGTTTCTCGCCATGAAGTAAGATTTCATTATCATGTTGAATGTGTGTATCGATGGCTCAATCCCATTCTGGATCATTTTATTGTAGATCCTTGTGGCGTCTTCCGGCATTTTCCCACTCGCCATCAGTTTGATCAGCGCGTTGTACGTTCTGCCATCCGGAGGATGTCCCTTTTCTTGCATCTCCTTGAGCAGTTTGTAAACCGTATCCATCTTTTTCTGTGTCCCAAAACCTGTGATCAGACACGTGTAAACCGCAGCATCGGGTTGCAAACCGGTATCAATCATGTCATCAAAGTACTCAATGGCAGTTTCCATGCTCGACTGTTTGCAGAAGTCACGGATCATGATGGTATAGCTACGGACATTAGGACAAGGTCCCTTGGATTTCATGACATGGAACAATTTGATCGCATCTGATTTTTTTCTACTCCTCAACAAACCTTCGAGCATAACGTTGTGAGCTACAATGTCGGGTTTCAAGCCCTGATCAATCATATCGTTCCATATTCTAGCTGCTTCCATCAAGTTCTTCACACGGCACCAACCATTGAGAAGAACAGTGTAAGTCATCAGCTTTGGAGTAAACCTCTCTTTCAGCTTATCAAACAGAACCTGAGCTTCTTTCCCAAGCTTGGCCCTCCCAAGACTATCAAGCAAGCAATTAATCGTTTCGACACCGATTTTGAACTTGTACTTCTTCATCAACTCAAAGATGCCAACAGCTTTCTTTCTCTCTTTCGCAGCAGCGAAAGCTTTCATGGCGATAGTGAATGTATCCATCGTCAATAAACCTTTAACACCCATCTCTTCAAGAACCGAAACCATCGTCTCGAATTGTCTAGTCTTTGCTAAAATACTCATCATGGAGTTATATGTTCTTGAATCATGAGCAAACCCTGGTTTCTCTGCAGCCCAGCAGAAGAACCTAAATGCAGGCTTCCTAGCATGCCGAAACCGTTCTAAAACCTCTACCATCAGATCATGCGATAAGTCTACCTTCATTTCATCAAGAACAGCTTCCATGTTTCTATCTAACGCAAACAATTCATCAATCACTTTGCAGACTCTCTCCACTTCTTCGGGATTAGTACTTGAACAAACACAGTTGACCCCAATTTCATCACCAACATCATCTTCTTCTTCTTCATCGTCGCATTCAGATTCTATTTCAGCATCGCATCCTCCACTACCATCAGAAGTAATACTAGAGAAACCTCTAAAACCTATGCAGGCGTGTGTGAGAGGATGGTAAGTAGAAGAATGATTCAGAATAGAGAAGGGTAAAGAGATAGCACAGGGAAATAATACTTCCTCTCCTCCTCCCCTGCCGCCGCATATCACTGTCCCGCCGATTACGCGGCTTTGACCGATATTGAATTTGTCGGAATTAGATGAAGAAGAGCGAACGAAGAGGCATTGGATTCGTTGGGAGCTGAGAGGAGCTTTAATGGAGCTTCTTCTCGTAAAGAGATGTAGCCATGGAGGAGCAGTCATCGAAGCTCGACGGCGATTAAGAATGGCGAAGTTGGTGAATAGCAGCGGCTGATTAACGGCGGAGCTAAATCAAAGTTTCTTCTCATTAAGGCCCATTAATCCTTGTTTTGATTGGAAATGTTAAATAAAAATCATCGTGACCCATTAAAGGCCCATTGATCTGATTACATGTTCATATTCCCGTTTAACCCTTGGGCTCACCAGGAGCTTTAAAGCGCTAAGCCGCTAACGCATAAAGAAGGTGTCAATTTATTAGTTGGAAGTGGAAGGTATCTATATGCATCGATCTTATCTTCATTTTAAGGTCGTAATAGCTTTTGTGGGGAACCATTTATTTTGAGATATTATTTGCTTCAATCATACACTCCTTTTAGTTTACGTAATCTTTGTATACGTTTATGGATAATACAAATCTGAAAATCACGATCAGTCAATCAGTGTAACTTCAAGAACTTGTGGTATATATATGAGGAAATGAGATTTTCAACCATTATTTATAGATTACTTTTGTCGTTTTTGTTCTAGAAAGTTCAGGAACTTTGAGTACATAATATATACTTTCGAAAGGATGTAATCATTTTTCTTCTTCTTTTTTTACAGCGATGTACTTATATTTTTTTTTTTTTGCGAAACTGTTAATATTCATAAAAAATGTAAAGAGAGTTTTACAAAAGAGTTGAAACGCAGCTGTTTGTAAACATGACAAAAAACATGTTTACAAAGATCTGTGCTAAGAGGATCAGATTAGCCACAATTGCATTAAGTTTCCGATATGCCTCTGATGCCGTCTCGCAGTGATCGTGTTTCAAATTTATCTGTCAATATCTCTGAGAATTTGAGTTGTAGTTCTGGACAAAGAATTGAATAACATGTTGTTTCTCTCAGTCCAGATGAAGTACAGGGTAGTGTGCGCCAATAACTTCCTAAGAAGCGGAGGAGCCACAGCCGATCGCAATTTGACCCACGCAAGCAAAGCTGTCCAAGATTGGAAAAAAAAAGGGGTGACACCTATTCTTTGCATTACCCCAGACCAGATTTCCCTACTAAAAGCACACCCAAACAGCAAATGATCTCTTGTCTCATCAAAATTTGCACACAAAACGCAGCAAGTTTGAGTAAATAAACCCCACGAGGCAAGTCTCATCTTCGTAGGGAGCCTGTTAAGTTGAGCGTTCCACATAAAGAACGCATGCTTCGGTGTGGCTCCTTTGAACCAAACAAACATGTACCAATCTTTCTCTTCCTCCCTATGTCTTATAGCATTCCAAGTAAGCTTGGAAGAGAAACCTGAGCAAGTTGCTCCATCAACTGTCCAAGTGAAAAAATCCTCTGTCAATGAAGAACTTGGAAGCTGAATAGTAGTAAGATGGCAATGAAGCATCAAAGCCTCATCAGAACGCGGAGATGCAAGCTTCCAACCATTCTCATCACATGCATCCACCACTAAAGCATTAAGCGGTATCCTTACACTTCTTGGACCTGCTTCACCGAACCTGCTACTTAGCGGGCCAAGCGGAGTCCAGCTGTCGAACCAGAACTTTGCAGCTTTCCCATTACCCAGAACGCATTTGACAAACTTCTCAGCTAGAGGTCTAAGTTTCAGCAACGATTTTCAACACCCTGAGTCCCTATTCTGCTCTTTGATAGCCCAGAAACTTGAGCTTCTTATATGATGATGCTTATGTCAAGCCGCCCACAACGATTTGTTCTCGGAGAAGAGTAACCAAATCAGCCTAAGGCAGAGAGCAGTATTCCAAGTAGAAAATCGTCGAAGGCCCAGACCACCCTCTTTTTTAGGAAGACAAACTGAGTTCCAAGAAACTTTTGCCATAAACGACCCATCTATAGATCCTGCCCGAAGGAAACAGCTGCACATCGATTCAATTTTCTTTATACAGCCTTTGGGAAGAACAAACTTTGAGGCCCAAAAAATCACCGTCCCATTTATAACCGTCGAGATCAGTTGTAGCCTACCCGCAAAAGACAGAAGACGCGCTGCCCAGGCTCTGAAATTTCCAGCAAATTTATCAATCAAAGGGGCATACTCCGCGACTCTCAGCTTCCTAGACATTAGGGGCAAACCCAAATATTTGATCGGCAGCGATCCCTCTGGGAAGCCATAGCTAGCTATAGCATTCGCTTCGCTCTGGCTTAACCCCGCGTGAAATAGCTGGGTCTTGTCCTGGTTCATTTGTATACCTGACCAACTAGCAAAGTCATCTAGAGTTTCATTTATGCCATGCAAAGAGGAGCTACTACCATTGAAGAAAATCATAACATCATCGGCGAACATTAGATGAGAAATATTCAAAATCTCGGTGTTAGGGTGATATTGAATATAACCTGAGTTAAAACGAGAGTAGAGCAACCTAGAGAAGACATCCATTGCCAAGACAAAGAGGTAGGGCGAAAGAGGGTCACCTTGCCGTAAACCCTTTGTACTCCTAAAGTAGCCACTTGACTGTCCATTTACCGAGACTGAAAAGGATGGAGAGGAGATACATTCTGAAATCCAATTCACGAACTTCTTCGGGATATTCAGACCTCTCAAGGTCGCAAGGACGAAGTCCCACCTGACATAATCGAAAGCTTTACGGAGATCCACCTTTAACATCGCCCTTGGATCAATATTCTTCCAATTATAGCCATTAACAATCTCCGTGGCTAGCAAAACGTTTTCTGCTAGTAACCTCCCTGGAAAAAAGGCAGATTGGGTATGGGAGATAACCGCTTCCAGCAAGCTCTGCAGTCTCACAGTAAGGAGCTTTGAAATTACCTTATACAACGTGTTTAAACACGAAATCGACCTGAAATCAGTCATTCTGGCTGCGTTCTGTACTTTTGGAATGAGCACCAAAGAGGTAGCATTCCATTGCTTTAGCAATTTTCCAGATCTGAAGAACTCCCCTACCGCTTCAACCACTTCTGGACCCACAATACTCCAGGACTCGGTGAAGAATTCAGTTGAAAACCCGTCAGGCCCACAAGTCTTGTTTTTTGGCAGTGAGAAGAAAGCATTCTTAATGTCCGCATCTGAGAAATCCTTCTCCAATATGTTCCTCTGAGCCACCGAGCACTGAAACCCCAAAAGATTAGTAATGTCATCTTGGATGAACAAAGGTGGACTCACTACACCTCCCAAAAGCTCGGCAAAATAGTTTACACACTGGTTTTGAATACCGAGATGCGTGTTGATCCTAGTACCATCAGCACCTTCTAGATAGTGAATGTGATTCATAGCTAATCTGGCAGCCATCAATCTGTGAAAATAAGCCGATCCACAATCACCATCAATGATCCAAGTAACCCTGGATTTTTGCAACAGGAAAGCCTCATCAGCCCTTACTCCGCGTTTTGCAACAAGTATCTGCCATTTCCTAGTGGCCTCAATCTCTAACTCCGTGTTTAATAGAGATGGATCATTGAGCATGACACTTTGGCGGGCAGTTACAATCACACGCGCTTCCTCCGTTCTCTTTTCCAAATCCGAATAATTTGCTTTGCTAAAACTTCTTATCGGATTCTTCAAAACCTTTAACTTTTGGGAGACACGGTACATGACTGATCCAACAATGTTAAGAGACCAGTGGATCCCCACCAGCGATGTATATATTATATAAAACATGAATTATCTCTATTGCAAATATCACATGGAACACTTCAATATAAGGATGGTATATATATGTAGTTAGCTTCACATCTACAAAATCTTCTATGATTGGTTATCAATCAAACGTGGGTTTATATCTATCTTTACATTAAAAAAGCTTTTAACACTAAAAAAAGTTTCAGCTGTGAGATTAGTCACGAGAAGGTGACTGCATGCAAGCCTTTTTGCATATATAACTAACTACTTGCAAAATCTAAAACTATATCTAAATTGATACACTTAACTCCAAAACCGGAATTCAAGTGGATTTTGGGTTTTGCCTAGCTACTTGTATAAATAGAAACACAAACTTCCATCAAAGCCTTGTTCATTAGATATTTCTTCTCCAATAATTGAGAGAGAATAAAACAGTTTTTTTTTGTAGTAAGAAAATGGAGGAAAGGAAGGAGAGAAAGATTGTGGTAGCCGTGGACGAAAGCGAAGAGAGCATGGAAACTCTCTCATGGAGTCTTGACAATCTTTTTCCATATGGTTCCAATAATATACCCTCATCCTCCTCTACGTCAAGCCCCCTCTTCCCGTTTACTCTTCCATTGATGCCGCAGGTTTGTCTTGCATGTCATTTCAAAACATCTTTTGATTAACTACGTACCCTTATAATTCGTTCAGCTTATAGAATTGGTTTGGTCGATTTTCACTTCTCAGGGTTTATAGTGACCAGAGATCCGGTTGCAGCCTTAAAGAAATATGAACAAGAGCTCGTGGAATCGGTCATGGCTCGATCTCGAACTGTGTACCAAGATTTTGAGTCCGATGTAAGCTTATTTCTATTTCGTGTCATTCATTATAACCCGTTTATATCAGATTTGGCAAAAGTTATATGGAATATGGAATGAAACTCAGTAATTGTGAGTTCATTTACCATGTTATCAATTGGTTTTGAAATAAAATAAAATTAGATTTTCATCCGCGCGCCGGCGCGAAATTTTTTTTAAAAAAAATTAATGCAATAATTTCATATTATGGTCAGACCAGCCAGTCCGGTTATAGCTATAAAACATGGATCCAGACAACAATCTGGTCATGTTATAGCTCTAAAACCCGATATTATACAATCCAATAAAACCCGTAAAAACTCAACAAATAACTGTGAACTGTACATATTAACCGTTGATCCGGACGGATCATGGTTCCGTAATAATTCAATCAGAGGGTTTTCTTTATTGTTTTTATTGAATCATTCAGATTTTACATTCTGGTACTTTATGATTTTCTTCCGTTTGTGAATAATACTTTATCAGAAAAAAAAAATTACTTTGTCAGTTAGACATATCATTTTTAAACATATCTTAGTGAATTGTTAGTTTTAATACTTATATATATATATATATATGTGTGTGTGTGTGTGTTTGTGTCGTGTATATATATATAATTTCATTAATTGTTGATTGCGGTCGGACCGCATCGAACCGGGTTAACC
>PKMM01056341.1:163824-188748 GCA_002933915.1 Eutrema heterophyllum
TTATTGAAGAACCCATGATTCTGTACGTAGTTAACCTCATCTTCGTACTCTTGTTCTTGCTCAGCACTCTCCTGGTAGAGTCCTTCCTCTCTAGTGTCTTCACACGAGTTAACAGCCTTTTGATTTCCTTTAAATAGTGCAGCAATACCATTAACCTTTGCGAAAAGCTCATCCATCCTTTGTGTTTCAACACCGCTCACACGTCTTGTTCTATCATACTCGGGATTGCGATGACTTAAACTCGTAGAAAGATTTTCAATAAGCTCATAAGCTTCCTCCTTGGTCTTTGTCATGAAGTTACCATTGCTAGCTGCATTTAGACAATTCTTGGAGTCCCAATCTACTCCATCGTAAAAGATGTCCAGTACTTGTTCGTCAGAATAGCCATGATGAGGGCATTCCCTTAGATACTCTCTAAACCGCTCCCATGCTTCATTGAAAGGTTCACCGTTGTTCTGCTGAAACTGCGTAATCTTGATTCTGAGAGAAGCGGTCTTGGATTTGGTGTAGAACTGATTCAAGAAGGCTCACCTGATTGCGTCCCAAGAAGTCAAAGAACCCGGCTCTAGAGATTTGAGCCATCTTGCTGCTCGATCAGCTAAAGAGAATGAGAAAAGCTTGCATTTCAAATAGTCCGCATGGACTCAGTTTGAGCTTGTTGTGCTGCAAATCTCTTCGAACATCTCAATGTGGCCCATGGGATTTTACAAAGCTTTCCCATAGAAAAGATGTCTCTTGACAAGAGTGATTATCTGAGGTTTGATCTCGAAGTTCTGCCTCTGAATAAACGGTGGATGAATAGTAGTTTTGTCCTGGTAGAATTGGTGTGGAGTATCAATAGCCTCGATAGGTCTGCGTGAATAATGTCTTTGATTCAACTGGTGTTAAACAGCAGCAGCTTGCCTCCGAGCTTCAGCTCGTCTATGGACATCAGCAGCAGCAGCTGCTTGGTTTGCATTGGCGTTTGGATCGCCATCGCCATCATGAGCAAGAGGAGGAGGGTTCAAGAGGTTCCCTTCCTCACCATACTCGTGATGATCGTCTTCATCAACAGACAGATTTTGATTGTCCGGAAAATTTTCCATTTCTCTTCTTTGCAATCTAGCTCTGTTGTTTTTTCGTTCCACTCTTGCTAAATCTTCGTTGTTCAACTCAAGCAGATTTTCAGAACCTTGGCTCCCGGTCATGTACCTGAGATGCACGAAAGAGAGCAGCAATAAAACGAGTTAGTAACGACAAAAAGAAATTCTTAGTCTGAACTTTCGTCCAAAACTCATAGGCAACAATTGGTCCCCGGCAACGACGCCAAATTGATTTAAGTGGTTTCCACACGTCAATTAATAACTCGAGCGGACACTATACCGCAATCATAACGGTTGTCGATTATAGCACTTTATGATCGAATCCACAGAGATCAAGTGTTACGACTATGAGAATGCAAGATGAAATTAAAGTTAAGACGAATGACAAATTTTTGTTGGTTTTATGGTTCCAGAACTAAGAACGACAACTAAAACGGTGTAAATTCAAATAAAGAAAGCGTTAAGCCTCGGGTGACGTTGCGTGAAATCACGAACAACGGCTAATGCATCTTAAACAGGGGATTGCATTAAGAATCGTCTAGAACTCAGACCTAATAATAGATTAACCTCCTCCCGGAGTATTAATCCCTATGCTTAAATCTATGAAGACTAACTCCCGTTGAATTCAAAGGTTCTAAGTAGGCTTTTCTAGTTCAATTTGATAAGTTCACAAAAACGCCTTAACATCAACTCCCGTTGGATAAGGACGCTTTGCTCATCTAGGATATTTTCGGCATCTAAACAAACACTCTCGTGCGCTAGATAACCTAAAGATCATGAACTAAGTGATCAGTTTAATTCAAGCATTAAGAATAACCTAGACGAACAATCCACCGAATAAACCCCCGTTTAATCTATCATAAACCGTTAAATCATGAAATTTCTTAACACCCTTGGCTTAACTAAGAAACTACTCACTCATAATTGCAGAACAAATACAGAGAGATGATGAAGAACACATGATTAACAAAACAGAAATAGAAAAGATATTAAGAAAACTTCTCCAATATGTAGAATCAAGGGTTTGCTTTCCAAGCTTACAAATCACCAATATCAAAGAGAGTAGTAGAAAAACATGTTGATATGATACATCTGGGCTTAGACCCCTTATTTTCGAGTTTCACTCTTCAAAAGTCAACAAATTATAGGTGAAATAGTAACAAAAACGTTTTTACACTGTTAGCAGGAGGGGGAACGATCGTTCCAGGAAGGAGAACGATCGTTCCTGAAGTTTATGATCGATCGTTCTGGATCGTGAACTCGTTCCAAGTTTTTACGTTTTTGGGGAACGATCGTTCCAGGGAGGGGAACGATCGTTGCGAATGGATCGCTCGATCTGGTTTGCTTCTCACGCTCGTTCTGGAAATTTACGATTTTGTGGATCGATCGATCCAATAGGGGGAACGATCGATCCCCTCTTTTCTTCGCTCGGTTTTGCCGTTTTCCGCCTTAAATCCCCGAACTCTGTCCCGCAATGCCGTTGGACCTGAAAAGACTTTAAATGGACTAAAAAGACTCGATAAAGACTCTAAATTATATAAAAAACACGGGTTAGAATGCGTTAAAACGCAACACATCAGTGAACCAGCTATCCATAAATTTCAAGATATTTGGATTCGATGGATCCGAGAAACAATTACATGGATCTGAATCCGCTAATACTTGGTGATATNTCAGAATAGCCATGATGAGGGCATTCCCTTAGATACTCTCTAAACCGCTCCCATGCTTCATTGAAAGGTTCACCGTTGTTCTGCTGAAACTGCGTAATCTTGATTCTGAGAGAAGCGGTCTTGGATTTGGTGTAGAACTGATTCAAGAAGGCTCACCTGATTGCGTCCCAAGAAGTCAAAGAACCCGGCTCTAGAGATTTGAGCCATCTTGCTGCTCGATCAGCTAAAGAGAAGGAGAAAAGCTTGCATTTCAAATAGTCCGCATGGATTTAGTTTGAGCTTGTTGTGCTGCAAATCTCTTCGAACATCTCAATGTGGCCCATGGGATTTTACGAAGCTTTCCCATAGAAAAGATGTCTCTTGACAAGAGCGATTATCTGAGGTTTGATCTCGAAGTTCTGCCTCTGAATAGACGGTGGATGAATAGTAGTTTTGTCCTGGTAGAATTGGTGTGGAGTATCAATAGCCTCGATAGGTCTGCGTGGAGAATGTCTTTGATTCAACTGGTGTTGAACAGCAGCAGCTTGCCTCCGAGCTTCAGCTCGTCTATGGACATCAGCAGCAGCAGCTGCTTGGTTTGCATTGGCGTTTGGATCGCCATCGCCATCATGAGCAAGAGGAGGAGGGTTCAAGAGGTTCCCTTCCTCACCATACTCGTGATGATCGTCTTCATCAACAGGCAGATTTTGATTGTCCGGAAAATTTTCCATTTCTCTTCTTTGCAATCTAGCTCTGTTGTTTTTTCGTTCCACTCTTGCTAAATCTTCGTTGCTCAACTCAAGCAGATTTTCAGAACCTTGGCTCCCGGTCATGTACCTGAGATGCACGAAAGAGAGCAACAATAAAACGAGTTAGTAACGACAAAAAGAAATTCTTAGTCTGAACTTTCGTCCAAGACTCATAGGCAACAATTGGTCCCCGGCAACGACGCCAAGTTGATTTAAGTGGTTTTCACACGTCAATTAATAACTCGAGCGGACACTATACCGCAATCATAACGGTTCTCGATTATAGCACTTTAGGATCGAATCCACAGAGATCAAGTGTTACGACTATGAGAATGCAAGATGAAATTAAAGTTAAGACGAATGACAAATTTTTGTTGGTTTTATGGTTTCAGAACTAAGAACGACAACTAAAACGGTGTAAATTCAAATAAAGAAAGCGTTAAGCCTCAGGTGACATTGCGTGAAATCACGAACAACGGGTAATGCATCTTAAACAGGGGATTGCATTAAGAATCGTCTAGAACTCAGACCTAATAATAGATTAACCTCCCCCCGGAGTATTAATCCCTATGCTTAAATCTATGAAGACTAACTCCCGTTGAATTCAAAGGTTCTAAGTAGGCTTTTCTAGTTTGATTTGATAAGTTCACAAAAACGCCTTAACATCAACTCCCGTTGGATAAGGACGCTTTGCTCATCTAGGATATTTCCGGCATCTAAACAAACACTCTCGTGCGCTAGATAACCTAAAGATCATGAACTAAGTGATCAGTTTAATTCAAGCATTAAGAATAACCTAGACGAAGAATCCACCGAATAAACCCCCGTTTAATCTATCCTAAACCGTTAAATCATGAAATTTCTTAACACCCTTGGCTTAACTAAGAAACTACTCACTCATAATTGCAGAACAAATACAGAGAGATGATGAAGAACACATGATTAACAAAACAGAAATAGAAAAGAGATTAAGAAAACTTCTCCAATATGTAGAATCAAGGGTTTGCTTTCCAAGCTTACAAATCACCAAGATCAAAGAGAGTAGTAGAAAAACATGTTGATATGATACATCTGGGCTTAGACCCCTTATTTTCGAGTTTCACTCTTCAAAAGTCAACAAATTATAAGTGAAATAGTAACAAAAACGTTTTTACACTGTTAGCAGGAGGGGGAACGATCGTTCCAGGAAGGAGAACGATCGTTCCTGAAGTTTATGATCGATCGTTCTGGATCGTGAACTCGTTCCAAGTTTTTACGTTTTTGGGGAACGATCGTTCCAGGGAGGGGAACGATCGTTGCGAATGGATCGCTCGATCTGGTTTGCTTCTCACGCTCGTTCTGGAAATTTACGATTTTGTGGATCGATCGATCCAATAGGGGGAACGATCGATCCCCTCTTTTCTTCGCTCGGTTTTGCCGTTTTCCGCCTTAAATCCCCGAACTCTGTCCCGCAATGCCGTTGGACCTGAAAAGACTTTAAATGGACTAAAAAGACTCGATAAAGACTCTAAATTATATAAAAAACACGGGTTAGAATGCGTTAAAACGCAACACATCAGTGAACCAGCTATCCATAAATTTCAAGATATTTGGATTCGATGGATCCGAGAAACAATTACATGGATCTGAATCCGCTAATACTTGGTGATATATGGATCCTTTAAAATAGCTATAAATAAATAAAACAATAATACAAAATTACAAAAACATTTTAAAAAAATATTTTGTCAACAACTATTTACATATACGCATTCTATCGGAATTGAATTCGGATTGTGACACAGTGACAGTACTTGTACATACTACAAACTACATGTGATCATGGTCTAAAATAAAAATAGAAAATTACAAATAGAAAATGATCGTATAAATTTTCAAATTGATTTTCATAACATTTTAAACTTTTTTTGAACATTTTTGAACATATTTCTTTATCAATCTAAAAAATACTCTAATTGTTTTACATAAAAATTGTTCTGATTATATTTTAAAGTGTTATATTAAAATACCCAAATCCATAAATTATAAACACCTAATTTTTTGGACCCGATCTCGGATCCTTTAGTATTTCGCTCAATCCTAGATATATAGCACATGGCACATGCAATCCCGTACTTCCCCACTAGTAGTAATTAACCTAAAGCACCAATCAACTAGTAATAAGTAACAATTAACTTAATATTATAATCCCTCACTAATAATTAACATACATCACCCTTCACACACTTTCATCACAACATATAGGGATGTCCTTGTGAGGGGAAGAACATCATAATCGGAAAAACTTCTAAGCAAAAAAAAAGAAAAAAAAATGCTTATGATTTGAAACACAACAAACATTTCTTCTTTCGGCTCTCTTTAAAGACTTTAAATTTTTGTGTTCTGCTTGTTTCGACAGTGTTGGAAAGAAAATGGGCCAAAAGTTTCACGCTTTTATGTTCCCATGGTTTGCTTTTGGTCATATGACTCCATACTTGCATCTAGCCAACAAGTTAGCTGAGAAAGGTCACAAAATCACTTTCTTGCTCCCCAAGAAAGCTCGTAAGCAACTTGAACATCTCAATCTGTTCCCAGACAGCATCGTCTTTCACCCTATTACTATTCCTCATGTTAATGGTCTCCCTGCTGGCGCCGAGACCCCCTCGGATCTCCACGTCTCGTTGTGGAAGTTCTTGTCCGCAGCCATGGATCTCACACGCGATCAGATGGAAGCCGCGGTTCGTGCCTTGAAACCGGACCTGATCTTGTTTGATCTTGCTCACTGGGTTCCCGAAGTGGCAAAAGATCATGGAGTCAAGAGTATGCTGTACAACGTGATATCAGCTACCTCTATAGCTCATGACCTCGTCCCTGGTGGTGAGCTAGGAGTTCCTCCACCTGGTTATCCTTCATCAAAGTTGTTGTTCCGCGAACACGATGCTCACGCCTTGTTGTCCTTCTCCGTCTACTACAAGAGGTTTTATTATCGGGTCACCACAGGTCTTATGAATTGTGATTTCATTTCGATTAGGACATGCGAAGAAATTGAAGGTAAATTCTGCGACTATATCGAGCGTCAATACCAGAAGAAAGTTCTACTGACGGGTCCAATGCTTCCTGAGCCAGACAAGAGTAAACCACTTGAAGATCGATGGAATGATTGGCTGAGCGGGTTTGGAAAGGGCTCTGTAGTGTTCTGTGCATTGGGAAGTCAAATCACTCTGGAGAAAGACCAATTCCAAGAACTCTGTTTAGGAATGGAGCTCACTGGTTTACCGTTCCTTGTGGCAGTTACACCACCAAAAGGCGCAAAGACGATTCAAGAAGCGTTACCAAAAGGATTCGAGGAGAGGGTGAAGGGACGTGGAGTCGTTTGGGGAGAATGGGTGCAGCAACCATTGATATTGGCTCATCCATCAGTAGGTTGCTTTGTGAGCCACTGCGGGTTTGGGTCAATGTGGGAGTCTCTGATGAGTGATTGCCAAATAGTCTTGCTTCCATATTTGGCTGATCAAGTTCTCAACACGAGATTGCTGACTGAGGAACTAGAGGTTTCGGTTGAAGTGCAAAGAGAAGAAACAGGATGGTTCTCCAAGGAGAGCTTGAATGTTGCAATCACCTCTGTGATGGACAAAGATAGTGAGATCGGGAATCTGGTGAGGAGAAACCACTCCAAATTGAAGGAGGTTGTGGTTAGTCCTGGATTATTAACCGGTTACGCAGACAAATTTGTTGACACTTTGGAGAATCTACTCAACGATACAAATCTTGAATGAAGTACGTAACCGCTGTTTCAAATAAGGTAATAATAAAGTAGACCACGAAGTAGTTGTTCGTGTTGTCTTTGTTCAATTTTTCTTTTTTACCATCAACTCGTTTGCAATAATGTTCTCATTGACTCCTTTAAACACATTTCCATCTTGAGATATGGTTAGGCTGTTGGGCTGCCATTGATGCTTTAACACAACCCATGAAATGGCCAAGATTTCTACCAAATTTCCGAAGATGCCAGTTTAAACTCTCTGTGATTCAGGCTAATACTTTGTTAGAATTGTGTTACACGTGAAGGACGTTTTCATTCTTACTTGGTCCTGGGAAGTTCAGCATGGCCACATTCAAGAATTGTAGAGGAGGCTGGAGCCTAGTCTATTCCAACTAGTTTGTTATAACTATGCTCTGTTTTTTTTAGTTTTGGCTGTGTTTAGTTTTGAACTCTGTTACAATTTCTGTTTCAATAAATTTTTTGAAGAAAAAAAAACACACACACACACAAACTACAACATTTGTAGCCATGTATTTCAAAAAAAAAACATTTTTAGTTATATATATAGTTGTAAAAACCAGTTAATAACACTAAAAACAAAAAAAAATTAGTTATACATATTCGTGGGGAAATAGATTGTTGACCATCTTAGTTACTTTTTAGTTCCCAAAACTCTTTTACACGTGTAATTTTTGGGAGGCATTGGCGCGTTAACCAAAGAAGTGAACTACTGCTCAAGTAAGGTCAAACGCCAGTCAACATGCACTCTGAAAAATCACATGGGAAATGCGATTCCTCATAAATTCCACAGTAATTCACTAACTTAGAACTAATTCCTCACTAATAATCTCGCTTAACTTCAATCACCTTTCGCTAATTCCCCATTAAGGATTACAATTAACCTAAAAACAACCCTTCACATACACCGTCTCCAAGATACATAAAAGGGTGTCCTGGGGAGGAAAGGAACATCTACATCACTGAACATTNGTTAACCAAAGAACTCAAGTAAGGTCAAACGCCAGTCAACATGCACTCTGAAAAATCACATGGGAAATGCGATTCCTCATAAATTCCACAGTAATTCACTAACTTAGAACTAATTCCTCACTAATAATCTCGCTTAACTTCAATCACCTTTCGCTAATTCCCCATTAAGGATTACAATTAACCTAAAAACAACCCTTCACATACACCGTCTCCAAGATACATAAAAGGGTGTCCTGGGGAGGAAAGGAACATCTACATCACTGAACATTTAAGCAAAGAGAAGAAGATCAAAAACACCAAACGCTTTTTCTAACTTGAAAACCAAAAAAAACCTTGTTCTTTTTGGTTATCTCTTGTAGACAAAAAAAATTTCTTGTGTTTCGACAATTTGGGAAACGAAAATGGGGTCAAACTTTCATTCTTTCATGTTTCCATGGTTTGCTTTTGGTCATATGACTCCATACTTGCGTCTAGCCAACAAGTTAGCTGAGAAAGTTCACAGAGTCACTTTCTTGCTCCCTAAGAAAGCTCATAAGAAACTTGAAGATCTCAATCTCTTCCCAGACCGCATCGTCACCCTCTTACTATCCCTTCTGTTGATGGTATTCCAAAAGGCACAGAGACAACCTCTGATCTCCCGATAATGTTTGAGCATCTCCTAATCAAAGCCATGGATCTCACACGCAATCAGGTCGAATATGTGGTTTGCGCTTTGAAACCGGACTTGATCTTTTTCGATTTTGCTTCTTGGGTTCCAGAAATGGCTAAAGAACATAGAGTCAAGAGCGTGAGTTACATCGTGTCATCAGCAGCAGTCTTTATGGCTCATAGACTTGTCCCATGTGGTGGATCAGGTGTTCCACCATCTGGTTATCCTTCATCAAATTAAGGTGATGTTCCGTAGATCCGACACTCAAGCTTTAATCAACTCACATTTTAGGAAGGGTTATGCATGGATCACATAAGGTCTTGTGAACTGCGATGTCATTTCAATAAGGACATGCAAAGAAGTCGAAGATAAATTCTGCGACTATATCGAATGTCAATTCCAGAGAAAAGTTCTCTTGACAGGTCCAATGCTCCATGAGTCGGACAAGATTATACCACTAGATGATCCATATATCTGGCTGAGCCAGTTTGAACCCGGCTCCGTAATATATTGTTCTCTAGGAAGCCTAATCACTCTAGAGAAGGATCAATATCAAGAATTATGCTTAGCAATGGAGCTTACATTTTTTTTTTTTTTTTGTGTGCTAAATTGTAAATATTTCATTGAAAATGAAATGATTAGGTGTTACAAATTGCGTAAACAATTGATCGACCTAAAAGCTTGGTCTCATGGTAAAAAAAGAGAAAAAAAACATGGAAACAAATTCAATCGGTACTGAATCGACACCGAAGCTGTGAAGCAACATGTGTCGAGTAGCGATAAAAGCTTGAAAACCCGAGGGGAAGATGAGACCGAGATATGGTCGAATGGAGAATAGCCAAAGAAATGACCGGGAGACGTCCACCTTGCAAGTCATAAGCTGTTTCATCCGGTAGCCCGAAAAAGAGTCTTTCCTGAGTCGGAGGGGCCCGAACAAAGACAGTCCTCAACGTCTATGGTTCGACGCTCGAACCAACAAACAAAAATCCGGCACTAAGGCGGGACTACACTAGCTATCAAGCGAAGACTAGCTAGCTCACACTACCAAGATACTTCCCCGATGTCAGTAGCACAGAACCTAGCAACTTCACAGCTCAACAGCCTTACTACCTCCTTCGAAAGCAAGACAAACGAGACACAAATCCGAACTTAAGGAAACCTCAATCTAACCACACCACGGAATTAACCGGTTTACCGTTTGTAATATCGGTAAAGCCACCGAGAGGATCTACGATTCAAGAATCTTTACCTGAAGGGTTCAGTGAGCGGGTTAAGAGCCATGGAGTTGTGGGGCAGTGTATGGATGCAGCAGACGCTGAGAGTGGCTCACCCGTCAGTAAGCTGCTTTGTGAACCATTTATATTGGCTCATCCATCCATAGGCTGCTTTGTGAACCATTGTGGATTCGAATCAATGTGGGAGTCTCTGGTGAGTAATTGCCAAATAGTCTTGCTTTCGTATTTGGATTATCAAGTTCTCAACACTAGTTATGACCGAGGAACTCGAGGTTTCGGTGGAAGTGAAAAGAGAAGGAGAATCGGGAGATTTTTCGAAGGAGAGCTTGAGCAATGCGATCATGTCTGTGATGGACAAAGATAGCGAGTTAAGGAATCTGTTGAGGAGGAATCATACCAAATTGAAGGAGATTCTGATTAGTCCTGGATTATTGACCGCTACACCGATAAGTTTGTAGAATCATTGCAGAATTTAGTTCATGTTGCAAAATCTTGAATGAAAAGACTTGTTGTGATCAATAAGGTAATATGAAAGTAGACCATGAAGTAGTTGTGGGTTTCTTTTGTTGTTCAATAATGCAATCTAATTCTCTTATATTCATACTAGATTAGATCTCGCGTGATACGTGGATAATATACAAAATATTTAGATTTTAAAATTGAAAACCCGTATAATTATGAATCGTATAGTGAGATTCTAAATTAAACCCGCAAAATAGTAAATTTATGTTTTAATATAATAATTCAGATTTAAAGAATTATCAAACACACAATAAAAAATGTTATTTTTCTAATTATATATATTATGAATCTTATATAGATTTAATAGTTTACATTTTTTATATGTAGTTTCTATTTTTTCTCGTCCTTTACTTTTTCCGATTTTACTAGCTTCCAATTTTTGTAAACCACATTTTTCTTTTTTCTTTTTTTTGTTATTTTATCTATTTGAAAATAAATAACTAAAAATTAGAAAATTTATATTATTACACTGACACATGTCACGATCTAAATTAACGATAACACATGTCATGATCTCGTGAGTTATAATTATCTTACGTGTCACGTTCACATTGAACGATTCAGCTTTATATAATAAGATAACCATTAACAAGAAATGAAGATTCGTTTTTCACACAAACTGTATTAGTGAATTACTTTAATTACAGATTGTAATATATATTCAGACAACGAAAATCCGATCAAATGAAGATAAAACAGAGACAAGATTGAATGTTGGAAACATTTCTGTGTCGAAACAGAATCAGACCCATGAGGTTGATGAAGATCCATGTATATTGCTAACCAAACAAGCGTAAAGCTCGTCGAAGGCCACCACTTGATCATCGTGGCCCTCTTCACAAGAACCAAGATTAGAATTATCCACAGGGGAATCTTGATTCGTGAACAGAGCAAGCTGATTCCTCGATCTCTTCAGCTCATCTTGTAGAAACTGTACTTGATGTTCTAACTTTGCCTTATCGGAGAGAGCTGCTTCGAGCTTGGACTGGAGATTGCAGTGTTGGAGCTCTAGAGACTGAGTCTTGGACCTGGCTCGCTTGTTCTGAAACCAGACTGCGACTTGTCTCTGAGGTAGACCTAGCATGTTCGAAAGTTGAAGCTTGAGATCTGGCTCGAGTTTCTTGTTCAACGTGAAGCATTTCTCCAATTGTCTAACTTGCTCTTGTGTTAGCCTCTTTTTCTTGTTTCTGCTCTGACTCTGAGAATTCTCCATTTTCTTTTTTTTTGCTTTCTTGTGCTATGTACAACGTTGTGGGTACGGGTATATAATATATATAGGCATACACTAACATTTAAACATTGAAGGTGTTCTATGTAAACCACAAGCAAACAAAATTAACTCAAACAATTAGTATTCGTAACAAATTAGTAAGATTCATTTGTTAGTTTGTAAATTTAACATATTCTATAGTAGTAGACTAACTTATTAGTAGAAATTGAAAACCAATAATCTATGAAACAGACTATACAAAGACATAACTTATATAGTCAAAGTTGCTAAAGGATTGATAGAACAAAGGAATTCATAGTTGAATGATTTTTGAGTAAAAAACAAATTTCTACATTTGAATTATCGAAGCAAACACTTTATGTAAAATATTTCGATGAATGTATCATGAAACGGATTTTAAAATTTTATCTGAAAAATAATGTGGTTTAATAATTTTTCTTAAACTAAAACCATTAAAAATGCAATTTAGTGTTTAAATTACAGGATAAATAGATCATTCATCATGTACTATTTTCACACACACAAAAATGCAAATAAAAACGTCAAACAAAAAAGATGCAAAAAATAATAATAATTTCACCAATTATTGATTGTTCCAAAATGATAGTTGAAGATATTCTTAAATGATCATTATCATCCAAATTCCATGTAATAGTTAAATAGCTCATTCAACTCTAGTTTAAAAAAAAAAAAACAAATTAAGAAAAAAAATGGATATTGTTCAACAAAAAAAAATGAATAAAAAAGATTAAACACGAGATAGGAGGCGTTAATTTGGAAGGGGTCATTTAGGAATCAAAGCTTTGGGGCCCAAAGGCCCAACTAACTGTTCTTTATGGGCCCACTGTACTATTCAAAAGAATGAATTGGGACTAAGAGAAAATAAATGTTCTGATTAATTAATTAAATAATTAGTTGATTAACAAGTATTTTTCTCAAATACATGCATGTACTCACGTGGTCTGGTCGTATCGTACCCACTTAACTTTAATAACATTATCATCTAAACAAAATAATAAATAATTATACTTTATTTTGTTCTTTTTGGGAGTTTCAGTATCCTATTGTAGACAACGATCTTTTACGAATTACGTTGGGCCTTAAAACCCTTAAAAAATTCTGATCTGTCCAAGAGAATGGGCTTGTCCTTGCCCACCACTATTATAATCTGTAAACTACTCTAATAAATAATAACACCCCATATTAGGGCTATAATTATGGGTTAATGCGCCAAGTCATTCACGTACGTTAACTATCCCAAAAAAATAATGCTTAAAGAGGAGAAAACAGAGAAAAAAAGTTAGATTACAAATGCTGATGTGTAGTAAATCATAGAGGACTTTTAGAAAAAATTAATATCTTAGGGATTTAAAGGAAACTTTCACTATCACATTATATCACCCAAAAAAATGTGGTAGTTTTGGTTTTTTTTTTTTTTCCCAACATCAGATTCAAAAGCGTATATACATACAGTTGTACAAATATTAACCTCTAGTGCCAATATTTGTTTGGCGTTAATCCAGCGCTAAGAATGGTAAAAAAAAAAACTATCATTAAAGCATTTTAGCACCCCCAAAAAAAAAACTATACTGAATTACTGCTATTTTTAGTAGCAGTAACTCTATCAATTCTACTACCGTCATTTACGATCTAAAGCCACTATTATTATTTTTACTATCCTTAACTTTATAGTTTCTATTACCGCCGTGATTTGTGTAGCATTCAGAGTCTAGCTTCAAAGTCTAAACAGAAAATATAATTAATTTTTTTCAATTAAAAGTTTTGAGTATAACTTCTTTTAGTGATAACCCCAAATCCACCTTTCTGGTTCTGCTGATTTGATGATTGCATTTTGGATTTTTTTTCATGAATTTCTAATGATCCTTACTTTCTTGCAAGTCCAATCGAGGGTGAAATCAAGGGACATGGCCTGATAATCATCCATTTTATAACAGAAGCAACCACTATTGATTCTCTAATTGGTTATTTCTTCTTTCTTTTTAAACTGACTGCCTGATTTGTCAGCAAAATAAACTGTTTTAAGGAAACGAAAATGTGGATGATTGTAATACATAAGCGCTTTGAAGACTCAAGTTTTTTCATTATTTCTAAGGAATAAAAAATGCAGTCAATTGTCGGATTCGAATTATGTCCAACTGATGAAGAATTAGTGGGCTTTTAGCTTCGCAACAAAATCCTTGGGGAATCGAGCCTTGTGGAAGCGATAGCCAAGATCAAGATCTACGAATTTGATCCATGGGAATTACCCGGTAAGTCTTGGAGATTATAATAGGCAGTGCCGGTCCAACATTTTATGATGCCCTACGCAAATTTTAAAGATGTATATTTTCATATATTATCCAAAATCATAAATAATAATAATAATATAAGAAAAATAACTTTAAAATTCATAAAACAACTCAACACCATAAACCCTTTATAAGAAAAGAAAATCAAAATAAAATTATATTGTTGAAATATGGCTCTTTTTGCATTTTGGCATGTAAAATCATCAAATTCATATAGTCGAGTTTTCTAACCATGTTTATTAAAGAAAAACCCACAAATATTGCTCAAACATCATACAAATATTGCTCAAAAACCTTACAAATATTGCTATTATAAAAAGGTATATAGTTTTTTTATATATAAATATTGATAAAAAAAATCTAACAAAAAATTTAACTAAGAAATGCCTCCCAAATTAGATGCCATAATCGGTGGTTTCATTCATATGGACCGGGCTTGGATACTTCTCTTCAGATTTCTTTCATATCACTGATTCACGGTCTTGTGTTCATGTACCTTCCGAAATTTGGTCCCATTCCGAATATCGCTTTACACACTTTTCGTCAAAACCCAAAAAAAAAAAAAAAATACACACTTTTCGTCAACGAATATTTTAATTTACACTTACACTGGTTATCCGCGCTTCGCGCGGTGTATTATATATTTATTTATCGATATAGTTAAAAAAATATATGGTAATAGCAAAACTTTTAATTAGATTTAGTATTTTGCAAAAAAAAAATTAATAATAATTTAGTATATCTAATATTTGATGGGTTTAGATATATTCAATAAAATAAATTTTATTTTAAAACATATAATAAATACCATTCAAAACATACGTTAGAGAATAATTGATATATATACTTCTCTATTTTGAAATACGGGTCGAATTTCCATACATCTACATCAATCTCATTCTTAAATCATCTAATGTTTCTCTCACTTTATCTCACTCTCTATCTTTTTTTAATAAGAATCTCACTCTCTATCTCTCACCTATGAACGCGATAAATTGAACTGCATACCATATCATACCACATTTTGGTATGATTTACCTAAGAATTTTCATTCATCTACATCAATCTCATTCTGAAATCATCTAACATATTTCTAAGATGCACTCATAATCTTCTCTCACTTTATCTCACTTTTTATCTCTTTTTTTATAAGAACTATGTGAGTTCCCGCGCTACGGCGGGGTATTTTTATTTAGAAGTTTTTTGATGCTTTTTTAAAAAATTCTTCGTAACAAATGCATATATAAAGAGACATCATGCCAGCTGATATTCTGATTACTACCACAAAGTCGTAACCCATTATATCTTCCATTAAGCCAAATACCTACGCTCCTACTATGAATCATGCAACATATACTTAATTATCCAAAGACATTTAAACCACAATATGAGCACATGCGTTGCTATAAAACACAAGAGGTTACAGCGAAAGCGTACCATGAATAGTTTGAGTAGCCATGAAACGAGCCGCCAGCATCCGAATCTTTACCATTCCCTCTTTTTCCGGTATCCAAATCAGGATAAGCATTAGGCAGGCTCTAACCTCTAAAGTAAGATCCCAGAACTGATAGACCAGCACCAACGCCTGGCTCACCAATACCACCCATCTGGCTCGACTGAAACAAATCATGGCTCAACCCACCATGGGTTAGAGCACTCCCCAACATCGGATACATGTAACCTCCTCCGACTGCTGCTGCTAAAGCTGGATTCCCCAACATTCCGGTTACATAAACCGGATGGTATTGGTTCCCTAGCATAAACGGCGATGCAGCCATTCCACCACCGGTAAATACATGTTGCCCTTGCGCTTGTTGTTGCTGGGGCTGACCATGATTAGCCATCAAACCTAAACTCATCTTCACCGGACCCGCCTAGTGATGCCCCTTTCCCGACGCCACATGCCCCATTGAAGCAAGCTGGCATGTCGCCGTTCGATTAAGAATCCTCTTCTTCGGCTCCTTAAGCGCCTCGTTTGCTTCTTTCCTCGTCTGAAACCTTTAGCCTTGCCCCTTGTAATCTAGGAGATTGAATCCGCGATCATTACTATTCCAAAACGAATCATCGCTGGAAGAGTTGGAGCTCTCATCTTCGTTAGGTTGATGAATCACCATACTCCCAGCTCGCGTCATCCTCGGAGACAGAGATGGAGGAGGTTGCATATACGGCGGGGGCGATCATGGCCTCTTCCTGGACTGGTGGTCGCCATAGCAGATCGATTACCAATACCTCTTCTTCGACGACACTACTCGAGGAACCGATGAACCTTCGATATTCTCTTGTATCTTTTTTTTTATAAAGTTTTTTTTCTTTTATAATGACCTTAGTAATCTTTTCCATTTATTTTTTTCTGAATATTTACTTGTTCTTCACACTTTTTAACTTTATCAATTTACTATTTTGAGTTTTTGTTTTCACATACCTTTCACTATTCTGTTTCTCTTTCTACGCTTTTAAATTCTTGTATATATCTTTGTTTTTGTCTTTTATGTTTTTTATTTGTTATCTTCTTCTCTTCCTTCTTGATAACTTGTTATCTCTTCGATTCTTTTATTGAATATTCTTTTGTCTTATGGTTTTTATTCTAATTTTTATTTTAATTGCTTGAAACTTTCTTAATCTATTTTCATTTTTTCCATAATTTATTCTTTTTTCACTTACATTTTTTTTGTTGAAATGTTAAATTTATTGATCAACAAAAACAAAATATTTACATGGTTTTCACTTACATTTAAATTGAATTATCTTCCTTATTTCGAAAATGACGATTAAATCACACGAAAAATAAAAAGTGCATTTAAAATCTCGTATTATCTAATATTTATATATTTATGACGTTTTTTAATTAAATTTGAATTTTATTTATTATATATTAATATTTTAATGATTTTTAAAAGAGTTAATTTATCTTTGTTTCCCTCTTTTATGTTTTTTATTTGTTATCTTCTTCTCTTCCTTCTTGATAACTTGTTATCTCTTCGATTCTTTTATTGAATATTCTTTTGTCTTATGGTTTTTATTCTAATTTTTATTTTAATTGCTTGAAACTTTCTTAATCTATTTTCATTTTTTCCATAATTTATTCTTTTTTCACTTACATTTTTTTTGTTGAAATGTTAAATTTATTGATCAACAAAAACAAAATATTTACATGGTTTTCACTTACATTTAAATTGAATTATCTTCCTTATTTCGAAAATGACGATTAAATCACACGAAAAATAAAAAGTGCATTTAAAATCTCGTATTATCTAATATTTATATATTTATGACGTTTTTTAATTAAATTTGAATTTTATTTATTATATATTAATATTTTAATGATTTTTAAAAGAGTTAATTTATCTTTGTTTCCCTCTTTTATGTTTTTTATTTGTTATCTTCTTCTCTTCCTTCTTGATAACTTGTTATCTCTTCGATTCTTTTATTGAATATTCTTTTGTCTTATGGTTTTTATTCTAATTTTTATTTTAATTGCTTGAAACTTTCTTAATCTATATTGATCAACGATTATGTCCAGTTCACGGTTATTTGCTGTGTTTTTACGGGTTTTATTGGATTTTATAGTATCGGGTTTTATAACTATAATGAATCGGCTGGTCTGACAAGAATCTAAAAATATTGCATTAAATCTATAAAAAAACAAATTATCTCGCGCGGGCGCGCGGGTGAAAACCTAGTTCTACAATTAAATGTCTTGTCCAATAAGACTAAGAAGTCATGAGAAACCAGTTAAATGTTTTTATATCCAAATAAAATAATAAAATAAGATTAACTGTATATAATATTTATGTAAAAATTTATTTTATGATATGTTTTAAATTTTTTAGAATTTATATTATTGTAATATTTTTGCTTTTTAACGGTTTTGGAATGGATTTGGATCTATTCTCGGATATAATGAAAGTTTATCATAGAATCATAACTCTTTAATTTATATAAAGCTAAGTTTATAATGTAGTGAAATTATTATTAATATTTTCATGTATTCATCTAAAAGTAAATGTTTATCTTTAACTCTATTAAGAAATCTCATAAAACTAAAATTCATCAATTGAAGTTTCTTTAAATCAATAATATATGAGCTATCTTGTATAACAAAATATCTTTTCATATTCTAAAGAAAACTATTATATTAGTGGATGACAATTATTACGAGAATGAAGTTATCATAACACAATTATTATGAGAATTATGGAATTAAGTGATTATGAAATGTAACAGAGAATAAGTGAATGATGATGTGTCACAAATTTAAAGTATGAAAAGATGATATAACAACCTAATAATAGAGGAAATTCAATTTTATATATATAGATGTGTGCTCGAAACTATTTCTGTAACTTTTATAAATTTCTTTTCAACATATTTTTTTCATTCAGAGTTGACCTTATTACAATTAAGTGTAAAGAAAAGAAAAGATCTTATAAATAGAAAAGAGACACTATACTTGATTTGTTTCTTTTAACACATTTTGACGATACGAAAATCAGAATCAACTGTCAGTTGAGATTCAGTCTTGGCATGTCTGAGATAAAAACATTTTATCCTTTTAAAAGCTTCTTCGATCGAAGATGCATCGGCCGCAAACGTTATCCTCAGCCAGTTCTTTAGCCCCACCGCGGTCCCTGCTCAGCCACATCCATCCACACACAAAGAATATATCAAAAATGGATTACTCTTAAAATGGAAAATCCATTATTAGATATTGAAGCAATATCCTTACCGGGAAGAAGGATGACTGATTCTTCTCTAGCTAGCTTGAAACAGAAGTCGATATCATCGCTTACATCTTTGAGTAACGAGAGATTCAACTTAACCTGAATGAAATGCAGAAATCAAATTAAGAACATTTTTTAAGATGTGTGCATTATTCACAAGTTCTCTATATACTCACCATCATTGCCATGGATCCTTCTGGTTGATGCGAGGAATCAATGCAAGGAATCTCCTTGATCCAATCATAGCAAATATCAGAAGAGTTCTTCAACGAGTTCAACGTTTTCTTGAAGAATGATTCGTCCGTCTGTTCCAGAATCGAGGGAACTGCAGCCTAATGCAACACAATCAAGAACAATATTGATGTCTTAAGATCATCAGAAACAAAAGAAGTTGATTTTGAATCTAACTAATATATATACCTGAATAAATGTGGCTGGTCCACCAAGAATATCAAAGTACTTCTTAAACCGCTCGATGATCTGATCCAAATGAACAAGTTCAATCAGTTAATGATTTATTCACGCTCTCTATATAATCGATTTTGAAAGAGATTGAAGCTATTACTAACCTTTGGGTCTTTAAACGAGCCAGAAGGATCAGTGGTCACGAACCACCCAAGCCGCCAACCAGGAACTATCCATCTCTTTGATAAAGATCCAAGAGTAAGCACCGGAACAATAGATCCAAACACACCCATTGGCACAAACGGTTTGCTCCCGAAAGCAAGATGACCGTAAACTTCATCAGCAATCACAAGAAACCCGAGTTTTTTCGCCGTTTCCGCAATCTAAACACACAAAAAAACACAAATTTGTATACATCAAATTCCAAACAACAAACAACATTGGTTCTGTTTACTCCTGTCAAACTTTAAAGCTAACCTTCATCAAATGCTGGTAACTATAGACATTCCCACAAGGATTACCGGGGTTTATAACAACCAAAGCAACTGTGTTTTCGTCTGCAAGACTCTCGACAGCATCAAGATCGATCTCCCATCCGTTTTCTGGAAGAAGATCGAAGTAGCGAACCTCGAGATGTCTAAACTTAGCACAGAGTTCATAGATTGGGAAACCAGGTCTTGGAAGAAGTATATTGGCCCTAGGACGAGCCAACATTGCCAATGCTACATCAATTGCTTGCGTGCAGCCCGATGTGATGAACACATCGTCCTGCGATAGTTTGTACGGAAGATCACGCGACAGATACTCCGCGATTGCCCTGTTTTATTACACAAAAGTGTGAGACTTGATTTGCAAGTTAGTTTTATTCTGTTCTTATTCTATAATTAAATACAGCAAACACTCCCTTGCAATCAAAATCTTCAAGACAAATCATACTCTTACACAAGAGATGTTTAACCAAAAAAATATAATTTGAAAATTGAATATGAGTACTTCAATTCAGTTTATGTCATATTTAGATTTCAGTCAAGAGATGATTTTCTAGCAAAATTCATCATTAATTTGATTTTCTATAAAAAGAAAGTTTATAAGTTTCTTTCCTTAACAAAAGAACTTATAGTCATGTCAGTTTGGTTAAAAGGTCTGAATATAAAAAGTTGTAAAATCATCAGATCAACAGCCAAATTAAGATTCGGTTCAATTTTCCAATCGGTTATTTTCGTTTCGGTTTATTAGGTTGAGTTAAACCAACCGAATTTGGCAACCCTAGGCCCGAACACGTAAATCTCCGGAATGTATTAACAAGCTAAGAGCCTTTAAAAACGTAATATACGACGCAGCGTAATTAAAAATCACGGTCGTCACGGGGTCGTTAAACTAGAATAAATAAATAAAAAAAAACAGAGAGAGAGAGAGAGATGGGGAAAAGACGAAAATGACCTTCGAGCTTGGGGAAGACCAACGGTGGGAGCATAACCATGGAACTTGTTGGAGAGAAGAGAATCTGAAACAGCTTGAAGCGAAACTTGTGTTGTACGGAAGCACGAGTACAGAGTTGGGTCTCCCATTCCAAGCGATATAACTCTCTTCGCGCATCTTCCTTCTTCTTCTTCTTCCTCGGAGATGCTTTCCATTAGCAAACTCAGAATCCCTTTAATCGTGATTGTGCTCGTCGTCGATCCTCCATTCTCCATCTTTCTTTAATTCTGATTTTTGTTTATTCTTCTGGGTTTTTCTGAGTGCTTCTCGATCTTTTATTACACAATTTTGGTTAAGAGTCTTTCGGTGCAATTCGCAACAAGGGAGGTTTTTTGTATTGATATATGTGTTGAGAGTGAGATTTGCCAGATTGGAGAAAGAAATAAGAAAATAAAGTGGTTAACAACTTTACCACCACTAGTTTTTTTCTCTTTGATATATAATATTATTATTAAGGAGATGGTTGAAATAAGGAAAACAAAGAAAAAAAGGAAATAACCCCAACATATTGCTTCCATCATCCGAATTAACACAAAATATTTTATAGACTACTCAACTAGTCCTCTCTAACCGTTCATTTTTCTGATTAAATATTTATTAGCCTATCATCGTTTTTTTTTATATTTGTAATAAGTAAATAGATAGTTTTTTTATAAAACGCTAAGATTTTTATTTTATTATTAGAACTTTGAAACATACAAAGCCGACGGAAAATAAGATTTTCTTCCGGGAAATAAAAACGGTAGAAAACAAAATTTCTCCGAAAACAAAAATCCTATAAAGATGACACATATGAAAAACTAAAACCATATAATCGATGAAAAAGATAATCCGTTTTGGAAAAATATAAAAAAATCTAGCGAAACTTCTTGCCGAAAATAAGATTTGTCATATTGAAACCCATTTTTAAATCTCATTACAAAGCTCCAAAAACGACCGAAGACAAGAGATTACTAAAAAGCACAACACCTAACTACTACCCAGAAAATTAAAATCCTATAAACTTTTTTGTAAAAACTCGGTGAAACAACGACAAAGATGGAGACGTTACTCTATTACGAAAACGACAGCGAAAGTAGCTATGCCACATCGTCAGCAGATCTGAAGATATATACATATGGTGCATGTCTCTTCGTAAAACAAGCTAATAATCCAAATTTTCTAAACCTAAACGATTATTTCTAATCGATGAATCTAGATTCAAAAAAACTAAAATATATTTAAAAACCATAAAAACAAACACCACAAACCAGCACAATGGATGTACATCCGCTCCATGGGAGACCAAATCTACTTATGATGAAATAAACTAACAACGGCACAATGGCTCTAGTTGCCGACGACGAAGATCTCCTTTTTCTCTCTAGAGCAAGTTGGTTTACTCTATTTTAATATATGACTTCAAGTAAATAGATAGTTATGAAAAATAAGACATCAATTAGGTATTATCTCCGAGATAATAATTTTGTTAGAAACAGATAAATAAGAGAGTTCAAAAGTTTTCACCAAAATAAAGTATGATTTGGAGATATTCTCCATCTCTCAGTTGCAAAAACAAAATCTAAAACCGAATAGAATAATGAAGAGAATTTGCACTATATAACAAAGATTCAGAATATAATTAGATAAGTAACAAAACAGTATTCTAATAACTGTTCTATTTTCATTAATTTCATTATACCCTTATCGGTCTTTCATTATACAAGATTGTTTGATACAAAGTTTTTTTTGTTTTGAACCTTATTTTAATTGTTGTTTTTCTTGAGAGAAATTCTCGAAAGACACAAGTTCCGTATTTTATAATTATATATATATATATATATATATTTTTTAAACAGAGTTACAATGGATTTCGACGTGATTAGAGAGATTATGTTGAGGGGACCGGCAAAGATGGTTGGCCGATCCAGAAGTGTCTCAAAAGACGTCTTGTCTTTGATCAGTGAGAGGAGATTTACAAGAGATTTTTTAGAGAAACAGATAGATAAAGAGTCTGTTATGTTTCTTGTACGAGAAGGAGAAGAAGAGAGATGGACAACTTGGTCTAAGAATGAGGGAAAACTGGTGAAAGCTGCAAAAATTAGTGATGAATACACCAGAGGCAGAGGCAGAGGCAAAGGCAGTTACGAGAGAGGTTTAATGTGTTTTGACTTGGAGACGAGTCTGATCTTCAACCCTACGACAGGAAAAACACTAGCTTTGCCTACAGTTGTTGACAACACACAGAGCATAAGAACATGTTTCCTTGGTTATTTTCCAGACTTGTTCCTACAAAATACTAAACATCTCAAGATCATCAGAGTCAACTGAGTACAACCTTCTGACCTTGGGCGAAACTCACTGGAAGAAGATTGAATCCTTGCTGTCTCAAATATCTGTTGAAGGAATTAGTGCTTGTACAGGGGATTCAATATTCTACGCATCACACACGAGAGATGGAGCAAGATTAACAAAGTTCAATATCAAGACAGAAAACTTAAGTCGGATCCCACTCCTTGTACCTGATAACTTCAGAACCATGTTGTGTAACTACACTTTGACAAGCTTCAAAGGAAAAGTTTCTATGGCTGAGAGATCTCCTCTCAGCAGCAATTATTTCTTGTACTCCTTGGAAGATGATGTTTCAGGCTCTTGGAGCTCCAGAATCCTTCCAACAGCAACATTCAGGGATGGGATTTAGAAACCACTTGGTACAAAGTTTGTGCAAGAACTAAATGATAGATATATCGAATATATCGATACAATACATAAGAATGTGGTGGTGTTATAGAAAAAGAGAAAATAGCTAAAGAAGTCGGAAATCGGGTCATTTTCCGAAGAAGCAGAAGTTGATTCGATTTTCTGCATAAAACGCAAGCACCCATCGTGGACGGAGAGAAACCCTTTCAAACAAATTTTAAAAACTAGTGTAAAAAGTCAGTAAAGAAAGTTTCATCGGAAACTTATTTGCTAGTTCGTCAGCACCGTTACCATCAGAAACTAAGCGCAAAATCAACGATTTGTTCTCATAAAATCGACCAGATAAAAACAAAAGCAAGCACCAAGCATATAGACGAAGAAAAAAATTGGATTTTGTGCTCCATCGGAGCCCCTTCGCAAAGTCATCGACACCGGAACTACTGTGCAAATCTCAAAAAGCATACAAAACAGAGTGAGAATTTGATATTCTGGTTTATTATTGAATTTGCGTTTAATACCTTACGTGTGATGTGTTGCGTTTTTGATTTTTTCCAATTCGCGTTTTTTGTACATAATCGAGTCTTTTTCGATTGTTTTAATCTTGTAGGAGTCATTTCAGGTGTAAAGGCATTTCGGGACGTAGTCCGGAGGCCTAGAACGGAAAAACGGCGAAACCGAATCGAAAAAGATGGGATCGATCGATCCTCCTTACTGGATCGATCGATCCAAGAAATCGGACATTTGCTGGATCGAGCTCTGATCGAGGCAGACCGATCGATCCGAAGAAAAAGATGGGATCGATCGATCCAGCTTCTGTTAATAGTGTAAAAAACGTGTTTTGAACTATTTCGCCTAATTTTCTCTCTCTCTTTGACGAAAAACACTCAAAAATAAGGGGTCTAAGCCCAGATGTATCATACTCTCTTGTCTCTGTACTTTTCTCTTTGATCTTGGTGATTTGTAAGCTTGGGAAGCAAACCTTTGATTCTACATATTGGAGAAGTTTTCTTAATCTCTTCTATTTCTGTTTTTGTTAATCATGTGTTCTTCATCATTTCTCTGTGTTTGTTCTGCAATTATGAGTGAGTAGTTTCTTAGTTAAGCCAAGGGTGTTAAGGGATTTCATGATTTAACGGTTTATGATAGATTAAACGGGGATTTATTCGGTGGATTCTTCGTCTAGGGTGTTCTTATTGCTTGAATTAAACTGATCACTTGGTTCTTGATCTTAGGTTATCTAGCGCACGGGAGTGTTTGTCTAGATGTCGGAATTATCCTAGATGAGCAAAACGTCTTTATCCAACGGGAGTTGATGTTAAGGCGTTCTTGTGAACTTATCAAATCGAACTAGAAAAGCATGCTTAGAACATTTGAATTCAACGGGAGTTAGTCTTCATAGTTTTAAAGCATAGGGATTAATACTCCGGGAGGAGGTTAATCTATTATTAGGTTTGAGTTCTAGACGTTTCTTAATGCTAA
>PKMM01056341.1:192118-211409 GCA_002933915.1 Eutrema heterophyllum
ATGCCTCAAAATTTTATTCTCGAAGTTGAGGTGTTTGACTGTTGGGGAATCGACTTCATGGGTCCTTTTCCATCTTCTTTCGGGAATAAGTACATCCTTGTTGCTGTGGACTACGTGTCCAAGTGGATCGAAGCAATGGCGAGCCCGACTAACGACTCCAAGGTGGTCCTTAAGATGTTCAAATCTGTCATTTTCCCGAGATTTGGAGTTCCGAGAATCGTGATAAGCGATGGAGGATCGCATTTCATCAACAAACTATTCGAGAAACTCTTGAGGAAGAACGGCGTTACGCATAAGGTAGCCACTCCTTATCACCCTCAGACGAGCGGACAAGTTGAAATATCCAACCGAGAGATAAAGAGCATTCTTCAGAAGACGGTGAACATTACATGAAAAGATTGGGCCGTGAAGCTTGATGACGCACTATGGGCGTACAGAACCGCCTACAAGACACCTCTTGGCATGACCCCATTTCATCTTGTCTATGGAAAACCGTGTCACCTTCCAGTGGAACTCGAGTACAAGGTGGCATGGGCAGTGAAATTGCTGAATTTCGACATCAAAGCCGCATCCGAGAGAAGGTTGATTCAGCTCAACGAGTTGGACGAGATCCGTCAAACGGCGTATGAGAACTCAAAGATCTACAAGGAACGGACAAAAGCTTATCATGACAAGAAGATTATCCCGAAGAATTTCTCCGCCAATTATTAGGTGCTACTCTTCAACTCTCGCTTGAGACTTTTTCCGGGAAAGCTAAAGTCAAGATGGTCCGGCCCTTTCACGGTTAAGGAAGTCCGTCCTTATGGAGCAGTCGTGTTGCGTAACCGCCAAGGAGGCGAATTCGTTGTCAATGGTCAGCGTCTTAAGCCATATCTCGCTGACAACGGAATCACTGCGGGATTCACCGTTCCTCTCGGTGATCCTCCTCTCGCCTAAACGGCTCCGGAGTCAAGTTAATGACTAAAAACGAGCGCTTGGTGGGAGGCAACCCACCGGTAAGTGTATATAATTTTCCTTTTCCATTTGTTTTCACTAATTTTTCTAATTTTTTATTTTGGATTTGAAATTTTAAATTTTCTTAAAAAAAAAAAAAAAAAAAACAGGGGTTTGGATCAATCGATCAAATTAATCGACATTTTTTTGGACCGACCGGAGCAGCTCGATCCAGGCGCAAAGGTAAGCTGGATCGATCAATCCTACGGGCTGGATCGATCGATCCAAGCACAGGTAATGACCGGTTCAATTTTTTGGTCAAAAACCGGTTTATTCCCACTTGATTTAAACCGAAAAACGCGTTACTTCCTTCTTCCTTCGATTAAAATCGATCAACCCCTTCTTTTTCTCTCATTATTTTCGACAAGAGTGTTCTTGAAATGATTTTGAGTTTTTGATTCAATTCTCCATAACTTCCTTGTTTCTCAACGGATTTGAACGATTTTTGGGTCTATCCCATTCGATTTTTCGAGCTCTTTCTGTTTCTCCTATCGACGTCCTCCATCTGCACAGATATGGCACTCGAAATCTCTCTTGTTATATCCGAAAATTCTAGGTAGAAATTATGAAAATCAAAATCCTGTTTATAGCTTGTTCTTGGATTGATTCATGCTTTGTATACATGCTATGAACCGATTTTGAGTTGGGCATTGCTTGGAAACACCTAGTATTTGTGTTCTTGGATTGAATTGTGGATTGTGGGAATTTTGAGAAATTTGTGGAAGTGGTAGAATTTGGGATTATTGGAAGTTCTAGATGGAGATTGTTGTGCGTTTGAAGTTATTGATGGTATATTTAGTTGATTGAACGTTTAAATTGCACGATTCATCATTTTGTTAAATCTCGTTTTTGGAACGTTTATCGTATTTTTGTGCAAACCTCTTAAACGTTTTTGTTGTTTGTTTTGCAGACAATGCCTCAATCAAAAGCCAAAGAGCTGGCAACAAAGAAACATAAGGAACTAAAGCAACGCCGGGTTAATACAAATGCGGCCTCTGGCTCGGGAAAGGCTCCATTAACCGTACCGCCATGGCCTCGACGTGAAGGCGTCCGGTTCGAGAGTACCTATCTAACCTTGATCACATGCATTCAACCAGACGATCTTACCAAGAACACGCGGTATCAGAAAAGGAAAGTTGGAGATGCTTGGGATGAGTTCTATTCACTGTTCTACAACAGGTTCCTTAGCGTCAGAATGGAACCTACGAAGATCATCTGCCCTGCAACTTTAGATGCAATGGGAATTCGCCAAGACGTGGAGACGATTCTAGAGAAGATTGGGTTTGGTTATATTGCCACGAAGGAATATCCGGTCTATCCTGATTTAATGCGGCAATTCCTAGCCTCTGTCAGACTCACATTCGCACACCCGAAGTACGAACGAGTAGATGGCGCAACATTGACATACTTCTCCAGCGGATTGTTGTACGAGATATCGATCACAGAGCTCTGCAAGATTTACGGGTTCGACCATCGGAAGACAGGCGCTCACTTTCCCGACAACTTCCCAAACCAGCGCGAACTTTGGAACCACATTGCTTCAGGTACTTTCCAATCTAGAGCGGCGAAGCAGGCCTTGATTCGGAACCCAGCCATTCGTGTGGTAGCCAAGATCATCAGCAACATTCTGTTTGCGAAGATAGAGCCCGGCGCAGTACGTACTGACGAGTTACTCTTGCTACATTACGGGATTGGGGAGCATTTGTCAGGAGTCTACCAATTCCACTTCCCTGCACCATACGATGTGAGCTTAGGCATGGTATTCGCTCGGAATTTGGTGGCGAAGAAGATTCAGTTCTTAGGGAACCATAAACAAAAGGAGAATATTGGGAGTTTGCTTACTCCTTTGTTCATACACAACGGGATTGACTTCACCGGACGTGAATGCAACGCACGGGTTGGTTACATCGACAAGAAACATCTGACGGCTTGCCACGTCCTCAAGACCGGGTACATATACGAGTTCACATATCGACAGAGACGGGTCCAGAACTGCGCGCTTCCACAGCCCGAGATCACTGCGGTGAACGGTCCGGGCAACATCGAGTTCTTGCCTCCGCCAGAGCGTCTATGCACGGACGCAGCTGCCACCACGAGACGCAGAAGAAGGACCTCCAGCGCCCCACAGTATCCCCTAGAGGATGATCCCGTGCCAGACTTCTTCACTCAGCAAGAGCATGGGCAGACATCGCAGCCTCAGGACCCGATCGAGATGCTCCTTCCGGAGTACTCTGGTGAGTATGATTTTCCACCTCTATCTGCAGATGCTTCTGAAGGAGAATACAGAGCATGGATGGTGGAGACACAAAAGAAGAACCACGGCATGATGCAGAGAATTTAAGGTGCATTAGCAAAGATCAGATGCCCATGACCACCTCCTTGTTTCCGCGCGGAGCCAACCGCGAATGCTGACAGAGCCGAGGACGATGATCCCATTGTTGCTGGACACGAGACCTCGGAGAGCGCTGATACTGGGGAGTTATCCGACCCTGATGCGCGCGTTGCACGACGTAGGCGACGAGCTGGCCAGAGCGGGAGCGTCAGCCCGAATGACCCACCTCGCTGAGCAGCGTATTCACTCTATCCACTATCTTATCCATTTTTATTTTCTTGCTTTTACGTACGTTTTTCCCTTTCCCTACGATATATTCTCACACCGAGACGGTGTGAATTAAGTCTGGGGGAGAGTAGCTACTAACGACGTTTGTCTTCTTTTGTTTATGTTTGCTTTCTTTGGATTTTGTTTTTACATTTCTCGAGTCGTTTAGTCGAGTCTAAAAAAAAAAATGTGTGTTTTTCATTGTATTTACGAACCTTCTTTTGGAATTATTGTTCTAATTCTTCATCTGAGTAACCATTATTGCAGAATTATTTACGAATCAGACTAATGAAAAATCCAGATGTTGACCGGCTAATCAGAAACACCCACGTCTCCAGAAAAATTCATATAGCCGAAGCTAATTTCTGAGCTCTTCCTTTTACCTCGTCATTGTGATCAGCGTCTTCAGAGCTTGACTCCTCATTCGTATCTGACAAAGACAACCTGTGAAAAGTATGATTCTCCTCTCCCGGTCCCAAAAATAAATTCATCTATATATATAAATAATACGTATGGCACGGAAGTGAACCGGGGATTCGGTGGCAAAAACCATCAATACTCGTGTCTCATGAAAGATCGCCAAGGGAAGTGAGTCGGGGAGTGAACCGGGGATTCGGTGGCAAAAACCATCAATACTCGAGTCTCATGAACCGTCTCATGAACCGTTCTAAAAAAAAAAAAAAAAAAAAATAAATAAGAGATGAATAAAATGAATAAGTCTGGGGGAGAGGAAAAATACGAAAGAATTAAAGGTTGGCTCGTTACGATATCGAAAGGGAAAGAGTCTAGAAGGCTCTTGGCACTGTTATCTTTGATGAGACCCAGCGATGATGGCTTTCGGACTATTCTGTGAGACTGTGGGGCGAATCTGGGAAGCTGCGATAACTGCGGAGAACTACATAATGGTCTGTTCTGGATTTGGTAAAGCAATACGTGGGTTACTAAGTTGAGGGGTCATTGCGATATTCTATAGAGAAGGTAAGTTCTCGCGTTTTCAAAACCTCTTCCTTATTCTTAAGTTTTTGTTTGCTTACGGACAAGCAAAAAGCTAAGTCTGGGGGAGTTGATGTGTTGCGTTTTTGACGTTTTCCAATTCGCTTTTTTTGTACATAATCGAGTCTTTTTCGATTGTTTTAGTCTTCTAGGAGTCGTTTCAGGTGTAAAGGCATTTCGGGACGGAGTCCGGAGGCCTAGAACGGAAAAACGGCGAAACCAAGTCGAAAAAGATGGGATCGATCGATCCTCCTTACTGGATCGATCGATCCAAGAAATCGGACATTTGCTGGATCGAGCTCTGATCGAGGCAGACCGATCGATCCGAAGAAAAAGATGGGATCGATCGATCCACATACCTGGATCGATCGATCCAGCTTCTGTTAATAGTGTAAAAAACGTGTTTTGAACTATTTCACCTAATTTTCTCTCTCTCTTTGACGAAAAACACTCAAAAATAAGGGGTCTAAGCCCAGATGTATCATACTCTCTTGTCTCTGTACTTTTCTCTTTGATCTTGGTGATTTGTAAGTTTGGGAAGCAAACCTTTGATTCTACATATTGGAGAAGTTTTATTAATCTCTTCTATTTCTGTTTTTGTTAATCAAGTGTTCTTCATCATTTCTCTGTGTTTGTTCTGCAATTATGAGTGAGTAGTTTCTTAGTTAAGCCAAGGGTGTTAAGGGATTTCATGATTTAACGGTTTATGATAGATTAAACGGGGATTTATTCGGTGGATTCTTCGTCTAGGGTGTTCTTATTGCTTGAATTAAATTGATCACTTGGTTCTTGATCTTAGGTTATCTAGCGCACGGGAGTGTTTGTCTAGATGCCGGAATTATCCTAGATGAGCAAAACGTCCTTATCCAACGGGAGTTGATGTTAAGGCGTTCTTGTGAACTTATCAAATCGAACTAGAAAAGCATGCTTAGAACATTTGAATTCAACGGGAGTTAGTCTTCATAGTTTTAAAGCATAGGGATTAATACTCCGGGAGGAGGTTAATCTATTATTAGGTTTGAGTTCTAGACGTTTCTTAATGCAAACCCCTGTTTAAAATGCATTAACCGTTATTCGTGATTTCTCGCAACGTCACCCGAGGCTTAACGCTTTCTTTATTTGAATTTACACCGTTTTAGTTGTCGTTCTTAGTTTCGAAACCATAAAACCAAAAAAAATCTGTCATTCGTCTTAGCTTTAATTTCATCCTGCATTCTCATAGTCGTAACATTGATTTATGTGGATTCGATCCTAAAGTGCTACAATCGACAACCGTTATGATTGCGGTATAGTGTGCACTCTAGTTATTAATTGACTTGGTGAAACCACTGAAAATCAACGTGTCACAGATGGCGTCAACAGAATTAAAGAGAGAATCATTGTCGCCGGAGAGGAACCGGTCGGAGAAAGAGTCAACAAAAACATAGTTTATGTTAGACTGTTAATAAAATATGTATACAAGTAATTACGATGGTAGAGTCTCTAACAATTAACATAAACGTTGTATATTATACGTTTTAAAGTTCATGTTATCTGCTATTGTTCGTGGGATAATATGGTTTATATTAGTCGGATAATAACATATGTGTACAAGTAAATTTGGTGGTAGCATCTCTACTATTTAATAGGCATGGGCATTCGGGTATCGGTTCGGTTCGGTTCTTTCGGGTTTCAGGTATTTCGGTACTAGAAGTCTAGAACCCATTCGGGTATTTTTTTTTTGGGTCGGGTTCGGTTCGGTTCCGTCCGGGTTCGGATCGGTTTTGGGTATCCGAAGATTATCACAAATACTCGACAAAAATTAAAAAATGGTTTAATTTAAATAAATTTGGTTAAATTTTGCAAAAATTGTTTAATTTTGACAAATATAATTAAAAAATTTTGGATATTTTGAGTATTTTGGTTATTTCGGTCTAAACATAATTAATATATTCGTTTTATAATTGTAATTATGGGTATTTTGGTTATTTCAAATCTAAATATACATAATATTTTTAGATATATAATTGTAATTCATATATTTTGGGTACTTATTTGGGTTTCAATTCGGTCTGGTTCAGTTCGAGTACCCCAAATATTTTATAAGAGGAACCATTCAGGTATTTATGAAAATTTGGTTCGGTTCAGTACCTACTAATTCGGTTCGGTTCCGGTTCGATTTTTCGGTTTCGGGTATTTTGCCCAGGCCTACTATTTAACATATTTGGATAATAAAATATGTAAACGAGAATAATGTGTTACTGTGTATGATAACAGAAAACGGTATGGTTTATATTAGTACGATGATAAAATATATATACAAGTAATGTAGATGTTAGAGTTTGTAATATTTTACATATTCATTCTATATAACGCATTCTAAAATTCGTATAATTTACTACATTTGATGATAAGTGATAACTGTTGACATAAGCTTAAAGTCAAATTGAGGAGATAATGATCGAGAGTAAATTTATGAGATATCTAAATATACTTACATATTTAGGAGTTAGCTAAATATGTAATATTGCCTTTTTATGAGAATATGTTGATTGAGTTTCCTCCCTATATAAGGAGTTGCAAGGTTGTTGCATTATGAGAAAAAGTTTTTAGGGTTTGAGTTAGAGAGCTTAAGTTTTTGAGCAAGTTTCTTAAGCTATTAATAAAGAGAGTCATTCTTTGTTATTTCTCTAAACCTTTTGATAACAATAATTGGTATCAAAGCTTTGTGAGATCATAAGATAAACTCTTCTTCGCGAGTAATACGAAGAAGAAGGTTGTGTTGTGAAGAGACACGAACCGATAACAAAACATGGGTGACGAGAAGGCCTTAGCCGTGGGATCAAGTGGAACGATGAAAGAAGGAGTAGGATCTTCCTCCATCAAGTGCCCAATGCTAACCTCAACCAATTATACAGTATGGGCAATAAGGATGAAGATTTTGCTTAAAGTACATAAGGCATGGGAGGTTGTTAATCAAGTGGAACGATGAAAGAAGATGAAGGATGCCGATAAAATCGATGACTTTGTCGGGAAACTTACTGAAATTTCGTCAAAATCGGCAGTGTTAGGAGAAAATATTGAAGAATCAAAACTTGTCAAGAAATTTCTTAAGAGCCTTCCTCGAACGAAATACATACACATCGTCGCATCTCTTGAGCAGGTTTTAGATCACAAAACAACTAGTTTTGAGGACATCGTGGGATGCCTTAAAGCTTACGAAGAGCGAGTCGCCGAAGAAGAAGGGACTAACGAAGAACAGAGCAAGCTCCTTAATGCGAATATGGAAGCTCAATCTGGTTTGTCTAATCAAAATTTCAATGGAAATTATAGAGGTAGAGGTCGTGGAGGACGCTTCTACAATAGAGGAAGAGGTCGTGGGCGCTATATGAAAGATCTGTCAAAAGTTGTGTGTTTTCGTTGTGACAAGACGGGACACTTTGCTTCACAATGCCCTGATCGTTTACTCAAGTTACAGGAAGCACAAGAACATGACAACAATGACACTCAAGAAGCAGATGAGCTTATGATGCATGAGGTTGTATATTTGAATGAAGAAAAAGTTGTGCCTAAACAATACGAGACAAACACAGGTGAAGAGAATATTTGGTATCTCGATAATGGGGCGAGCAACCACATGACTGGAGATCGACGATACTTCTCCAAAATAGATGACTCCATCACCGGGAAGGTGGGATTCGGAGATGACTCTCGTATAGACATAAAAGGGAAAGGAAAAATCGAGTTTATTGATAGAAACGGTGAAGCTATAACGTTGTCTGACGTCTACTTCATCCCTGACTTAAAGAGTAATATCATAAGTCTCGGGCAGGCTACAGAAGAAGGCTGTGATGTAAGGATGAGAGGAGAAGTACTTACCATGCATGATTATAAAGGGAAACTACTTGCCAAAGCAATTCGATCAAGGAACAGATTGTACAAGGTTCGTATGGGAATAAGAGATGACTTGTGCCTACATTCAGCGACAAATGAATCCAATACATGGCATGCGAGACTATGACACATCAATTTTGATACAATAAAATCTATGGTGCAAAGAGAACTCGTCACAGGCATTCCGCACATAGAGATCGAGAAGAAGATTTGTGGCTCGTGTTTACTTGGAAAGCAGACTCGACAAGTATTTCCTCACGCTACGTTATACCGGGCGACCCAGATATTAGAGCTTATACATGGAGATCTCTGTGGCCCCATTACACCACACACGATGGCTGGGAATAAATATGTATTTGTTCTAATCGACGATCACTCTAGATATATGTGGACGATATTACTAAAGGAGAAAAGCGATGCGTTTGACAAGTTCAAGAAATTCAAGAAGTTTGTAGAACAAGATTCAGGGGCAAGTATAAAGACCCTCAGAACAGATAGAGGAGGAGAGTTTGTATCTCAGGAGTTCAACTCATTCTGTGATAGTTCACTATAAAACGACACATCACCACTCCATATACTCCCCAACAAAATGGTGTTGTTGAGAGAAGGAATAGGACGGTGATGGAGATGATGAGGAATATTTTGAAGCACATGTCCGTTCCAAATTATCTATGGGGAGAAGCTGTGAGACATTCAACATACATGTTAAACCGAATAGCTACAAGGTCGCTTAAAGACAAGACTCCATACGAAGTTTTCCAGAAGAAGAAACCAAATATCAACCACTTACGTATATTTGGATGCATCGGATACGCGAAGGTAGACTTACCACACCTTAAGAAATTGGATGACATGTCTCGTATTCTAGTGCACCTCGGCACAGAACCGGGATCTAAGGCATATCGAATGTTCGATCCACAAGCCCGGAAGGTAATAGTGAGTAGAGACGTGTTTGATGAAACTAAAGGATGGAGTTGGAATCGAAATATTTCCGAGGAAGGTAAAGCTGGAAGCTTCAAGATAAACTTTGGAAAATTTGGGAATCGAGGTATTTATGAAACAGATGAATACAACGCTGCAGAAACAGAGCGAACTCGTACCGAAACAGAGCAAGCAATCGTACATGTTGATGGAGGTCGAGGATTTCCAGAAAATCCCGAATGCGACGACGATGTGAATGCAGAGTCTCACGATGCAGAGGAAGAAAGTGAAGAAGCTGAATTGTCGGAAGAGGATCAGCCGGTGCTTCGAAGATCAGAAAGAATAAGCTTGAAACCCAAATATCTCGACGATTACATATTGTTTGCTGAGGAAGAAGGAGAACAACTATTACTGTGTCTAAACAATGAGCCACGAGATGTTTATGAAGCTATGGAGTCAAAGAAATGGATACTTGCTTATGAAGATGAAATCCATTCTATCACTAAAAATCATACTTGGAATCTCACAGATCTTCCTCATGGGGCAAAACCAATTGGTTTAAAGTGGGTATTCAAGCTCAAAAGAAATTCCGATGGAAGCATCAACAAGCACAAGGCTAGATTAGTTGCGAAGGGTTATGTACAACGACACGGGATTGATTTTGACGAAGTGTTTGCTCCGGTAGCTCGAATTGAGACAATCCGTCTTCTCATTAACCTCGTTGCTTCTAATGGTTGGGAAATTCACCATCTCGAGTAGATTTATCTTATTGCGTGGGTGTATTGAGTAGATATATGCAGAGTCCGAGGGAGTGTCATAGAGCTGCATTGAAGCAGTGTTTGAGATATCTAAAAGGTACTATTACCTTTGGTTTAACTTTCGAGAGATCAAACACACCGAAAATGAGATTAGTTGGCTACAGTGATAGTAGTCATAACGTGGATCCTGATGGTGGAAAGAGCACAACGGGTCATGTGTTTTATCTTAGTGGAAGTCCAATCTCTTGGTGTTCGTAGAAACAAGAGACAGTGGCATTATCTTCTTGTGAGGCAGAGTTTATGGCAGGAACTGAAGCAGCAAGACAAGCTATTTGGTTAAAGGACTTGCTTGGCGAGATCATTGGTTCACCTTGTGAGAAGGTTCTTATTCGAATAGACAACTAGTCTGCCATTGCTCTCACAAAGAATCCAGTTTTCCATGGGCGTAGTAAACATATACACACACGATATCATTTCATTCGAGAGTGTGTGGAGAATGAGCAAGTGGAAGTTCAACATGTTCCGGGAAATGAGCAGAAGGCAGATATTCTAACTAAAGCACTTGGAAGGATTAAGTTCAAGGAAATGAGAGAAATTATTGGTGTACGAGATGTGTCGGAAGTTGACTTCAAGCTGACATAAGCTTAAAGTCAAATTGAGGAGATAATGATCAAGAGTATATTTAGAAGATATCTAAATATACTTACATATTTAGGAGTTAGCTAAATATGTAATATTGCCTTTTTATGAGAATAGGTTGATTGAGTTTCCTCCCTATATAAAGAGTTGCAAGGTTGTTGCATTATGAGAAAAAGTTTTTAGGGTTTGAGTTAGAGAGCTTAAGTTTTTGAGGAAGTTTTTTAAGCTATTAATAAAAAAAATTATTTTTTGTTATTTCTTTTGTTATTTCTCTAAACCTTAAACGTCTTTGATAACAATAATAACTGCTAACGGAAAATGTATAGCTTTGTCTTGTATAATATTATAATTGTGTAACCTATTTCACTTATCCATTACATAAGGAGATTGGTAAAAACATAGGACTAGCTTTTGATGCGTGGCAAGATGTTGAAGAATTTCGGAAGTTGACTTCAAGCTTAAGGGGAAGAATATTGACATAAGCTTAAAGTCAAATTGAAGAGATAATGATCAAGAGTATATTTAGAAGATATCTAAATATACTTACATATTTAGGAGTTAGCTAAATATGTAATATTGCCTTTTTATGAGAATAGGTTGATTGAGTTTCCTCCCTATATAAGGAGTTGCAAAGTTGTTGCATTATGAGAAAAAGTTTATAGGGTTTGAGTTAGAGAGCTTAAGTTTTTGAGCAAGTTTCTTAAGCTATTAATAAAGAGAGTCATTCTTTGTTATTTCTCTAAACCTTTTGATAACAATAATTGGTATCAGAGCTTTGTGAGATCATAAGATAAACTCTTCTTCGCGAGTAATACGAAGAAGAAGGTTGTGTTGTGAAGAGACACGAACCGAAAACAAAACATGGGTGACGAGAAGGCCTTAGCCGTGGGATCAAGTGGAACGATGAAAGAAGGAGTAGGATCTTCCTTCATCAAGTGCCCAATGCTAACCTCAACCAATTATACAGTATGGGTAATAAGGATGAAGATTTTGCTTAAAGTACATAAGGCATGGGAGGTTGTTGACAAGGGAATAGCTGATGATGAGAAAAATAATATGGCCATAGCCTTATTATTCCAATCAATCCCCGAGGCGCTTATATTGCAAGTTGGAGATTTGGATACTGCAAAGAAGGTATGGGAAGCCATTAAAACTAGGCACGTTGGAGCAGAGAGAGTCAGAGAAGCTAGATTGCAAGACACTTATGGCAGAATTTGATAGACTTAAGATGAAGGATGCCGATAAAATCGATGACTTTGTCGGGAAACTTACTGAAATCTCGTCAAAATCGGCAGCGTTAGGAGAAAATATTGAAGAATCAAAACTTGTCAAGAAATTTCTTAAGAACCTTCCTCGAACGAAATACATACACATCGTCGCATCTCTTGAGCAGGTTTTAGATCACAAAACAACTAGTTTTGAGGACATCATGGGACGCCTTAAAGCTTACGAAGAGCGAGTCGCCGAAGAAGAAGGGACTAACGAAGAACAGAGCAAGCTCCTTAATGCAATATGGAAGCTCAATCTGGTTTGTCTAATCAAAATTTCAATGGAAATTATAGAGGTAGAGGTCGTGGAGGACGCTTCTACAATAGAGGAAGAGGTCGTGGGCGCTATATGAAAGATCTGTCAAAAGTTGTGTGTTTTCGTTGTGACAAGACAGGACACTTTGCTTCACAATGCCCTGATCGTTTACTCAAGTTACAGGAAGCACAAGAACATGACAACAATGACACTCAAGAAGCAGATGAGCTTATGATGCATGAGGTTGTATATTTGAATGAAGAAAAAGTTGTGCATAAACAATACGAGACAAACACAGGTGAAGAGAATATTTGGTATCTCGATAATGGGGCGAGCAACCACATGACTGGAGATCGACGATACTTCTCCAAAATAGATGACTCCATCACCGGGAAGGTGAGATTCGGAGATGACTCTCGTATAGACATAAAAGAGAAAGGAAAAATCGAGTTTATTGATAGAAACGGTGAAGCTAGAACGTTGTCTGACGTCTACTTCATCCCTGACTTAAAGAGTAATATCATAAGTCTCGGGCAGGCTACAGAAGAAGGCTGTGATGTAAGGATGAGAGGAGAAGTACTTACCATGCATGATTATAAAGGGAAACTACTTGCCAAAACAATTCGATCAAGGAACAGATTGTACAAGGTTCGTATGGGAATAAGAGATGACTTGTGCCTACATTCAGCGACAAATGAATCCAATACATGGCATGCGAGACTAGGACACATCAATTTTGATACAATAAAATATATGGTGCAAAGAGAACTCGTCACAGGCATTCCACACATAGAGATCGAGAAGAAGATTTATGGCTCGTGTTTACTTGGAAAGCATACTCGACAAGTATTTCCTCACGCTACGTTATACCGGGCGACCCAGATATTAGAGCTTATACATGGAGATCTTTGTGGCCCCATTACACCACACACGATGGCTGGGAATAAATATGTATTTGTTCTAATCGACGATCACTCTAGATATATGTGGACGATATTACTAAAGGAGAAAAGCGATGCGTTTGACAAGTTCAAGAAATTCAAGAAGTTTGTAGAACAAGATTCATGGGCAAGTATAAAGACCCTCAGAACAGATAAAGGAGGAGAGTTTGTATCTCAAGAGTTCAACTCATTCTGTGATAGTTCAGTATAAAACGACACCTCACCACTCCATATACTCCCCAACAAAATGGTGTTGTTGAGAGAAGGAATAGGACGGTGATGGAGATGATAAGGAATATTTTGAAGCACATGTCTGTTCCAAATTATCTATGGGGAGAAGCTGTGAGACATTCAACATACCTGTTAAACCGAATAGCTACAAGGTCGCTTAAAGACAAGACTCCATACGAAGTTCTCCGGAAGAAGAAACCAAATATCAACCACTTACGTATATTTGGATGCATCGGATACGCGAAGGTAGACTTACCACACCTTAAGAAATTGGATGACAGGTCTCGTATTCTAGTGCATCTCGGCACAGAACCGGGATCTAAGGCATATCGAATGTTCGATCCACAAGCTCGGAAGGTAATAGTGAGTAGAGACGTGTTTGATGAAACTAAAGGATGGAGTTGGAATCGAAATATTTCTGAGGAAGGTAAAGCTGGAAGCTTCAAGATAAACTTTGGAAAATTTGGGAATCGATGTATTTATGAAACAGATGAATACGACGCTGCAGAAACAGAGTGAACTCGTACCGAAACAGAGCAAGCAATCGTACATGTTGATGGAGGTCGAGGATTTCCAGAAAATCCCGAATGCGACGACGATGTGAATGCAGAGTCTCACGATGCAGAGGAAGAAAGTGAAGAAGCTGAATTGTCGGAAGAGGATCAGCCAGTGCTTCGAAGATCAGAAAGAATAAGCTTGAAACCCAAATATCTCGACGATTACGTACTGTTTGCTGAGGAAGAAGGAGAACAACTATAACTGTGTCTAAACAATGAGCCACGAGATGTTTATGAAGCTATGGAGTCAAAGAAATGGATGCTTGCTTGTGAAGATGAAATCCATTCTATCACTAAAAATCATACTTGGAATCTCACAGATCTTCCTCATGGGGCAAAACCAATTGGTTGAAAGTGGGTATTCAAGCTCAAAAGAAATTCTGATGGAAGCATCAACAAGCACAAGGCTAGATTAGTTGCGAAGGGTTATGTACAACGACACGGGATTGATTTTGACGAAGTGTTTGCTCCGGTAGCTCGAATTGAGACAATCCGTCTTCTCATTAACCTCATTGCTTCTAATGGTTGGGAAATTCACCATCTCGAGTAGATTTATCTTATTGCGTGGGTGTATTGAGTAGATATATGCAGAGTCTGAGGGAGTGTCATAGAGCTGCATTGAAGCAGTGTTTGAGATATCTAAAAGGTACTACTACCTTTGGTTTAACTTTCGAGAGATCAAACACACAGAAAATGAGATTAGTTGGCTACAGTGATAGTAGTCATAACGTGGATCCTGATGATGGAAAGAGCACAACGGGTCATGTGTTTTATCTTAGTGGAAGTCCAATCTCTTGGTGTTCGCAGAAACAAGAGACAATGGCATTATCTTCTTGTGAGGCAGAGTTTATGGCAGGAACTGAAGCAGCAAGACAAGCTATTTGGTTAAAGGACTTGCTTGGCGAGATCATTGGTTCACCTTGTGAGAAGGTTCTTATTCGAATAGACAACTAGTCTGCCATTGCTCTCACAAAGAATCCAGTTTTCCATGGGCGTAGTAAACATATACACACACGATATCATTTCATTCGAGAGTGTGTGGAGAATGAGCAAGTGGAAGTTCAACATGTTCCTGGAAATGAGCAGAAGGTAGATATTCTAACTAAAGCATTTGGAAGGATTAAGTTCAAGGAAATGAGAGAAATTATTGGTGTACGAGATGTGTCGGAAGTTGACTTCAAGCTTAAGGGGGAGAATGTTGACATAAGCTTAAAATCAAATTGAGGAGATAATGATCAAGAGTATATTTAGAAGATATCTAAATACACTTACATATTTAGGAGTTAGCTAAATATGTAATATTGCCTTTTTATGAGAATAGGTTGATTGAGTTTCCTCCCTATATAAAGAGTTGCAAGGTTGTTGCATTATGAGAAAAAGTTTTTAGGGTTTGAGTTAGAGAGCTTAAGTTTTTGAGCAAGTTTCTTAAGTTATTAATAAAGAGAGTCATTCTTTGTTATTTCTTTTGTTATTTCTCTAAACCTTAAACGTCTTTGATAACAATAATAACTGCTAACGGAAAATGTATAGCTTTGTCTTGTATAATATTATAATTGTGTAACCTATTTCACTTATCCATTACATAAGGAGATTGGTAAAAACATAGGACTAGCTTTTGATGCGTGGCAAGATGTTGAAGAATTTCTTCACGATCTGGATTAGCATATATATGCTCCCAACAAATCTTCACAATTGTCTAACCAAACGGTAAAAATATAGGACACGCAAAAAACAAGTGATCCTTACACTTATAGATTTATTTGTATACAAATTAAATATGATAAAATTGAACTAATTATACAAACTAATTCAAACTATATATATATATATATATGAAATATATATTTATTTCGTTAATTTTGGACCTATCGAGTCGGCTGGATGGATAGAATTTAGAAACCAAGCCGGTGGTCGCCACGAGTGGATGTCCTAAGCATAACCTTACGTTAAAAAATAATCTATCTGACAGTTGGGAATAATTCAAACCAAACATCTTAAAAGAGAAATAGACTCACTGTTCTTCAAAAAGAAATTTGACCTCACTATCTTTATGGTAGATAAGATATTATACGATTATTTGATTTTAGTATGGTTTGGACTTTGGACGAATGGACGAATGGAACTGATTAAATGTACACGTATGATAAGACAAAGCATGTGAAGATAAAACCAAAAAATAATAATTGTGAAGATGAGATTACATTCACCACACGTCTCCTTCCTAACTCTTTACGTGTCGTACTTTTGGTTCGTAAGCTTCCCATTTGTCCTCTCCCTCTCCTAATTACCAACCAATTTACTCTCTTTTTCATGTGAAAACGAAAATATTTTTTCGCCATTCGTATTCACTCTCAATCGCTGTCCGAATCGAGAAGACCACAACGCATCGAATCAATGTTTTATCATCATAATGATATGATCAACAATTCGATTCAAATATGGTAGGATACATATCGTCAGGCCCATGCCTTAGTGAGGCAAAGAGAAACCTTGGCCTACTGCCACCTTTTTTTAGATAAAATTTAAGGATTCATTTTTTTGGGTATATTGTAACTCAACTAGACTACTACTATATGGGCCACTTTGTAGTATTGAAACATGACCTTTTTGATCTTGAGTAGGAGAGTTTATGCGGATTCTTTCCTAAATTATCACTTTTTCAAATTTTTAGTTTTTTAACACTTTCTAAAAAGTATTTAAGAATTTAACACTTTGTGTACTGTACACCATTTGACTTTCCAGTCAAACCCTTTGTGTACTGTACACCATTTGACTTTCCAGTCAAACCCTTGTACAGTACCGCGCAAAAACAAGAGATGTACTGTATACGCGTGTATCAACATGGGGTAAAATTGTCATTTTACAAGAGATGTCATTTTACAAGAGAAAGTGTTATATCATTTTGGACAGTACACAAAATATTAAAAAACTAAAAGAGTTTTGGGAAAGTGAGTGTACACGCAAATACTTCGAATTTATGAGATCTTTAAAATTAAAAACTAACTAAAATTAAGAATATCTACATTCATAGATCACTTATCGAATGTTGTTGATGAATCAACAGATAAAATTAATTATAACGGTTCAAACATTTAAACTAAAGATACAAAAAAAAAGAGTTAGATTGATAAAGTTTTAGCTTCACTCGTTATGTCACAAGGCTTTTGCACCCACGGTCACTTATTATAACTTTCGTTAACACGTTAGCACCTTTTTAAAGTGTCCTATAAAGTAGCATTTTTGATTACTATTCAACCCAAAAGTGTCCACTATATGTACGATAATGGACAGTACACGATATAGCAATAAAAAACTTGTACGATAATAGACAGTACACGAATTTTTAAAAATACTATTTTCTACGACACTTTAAAAAAGTGCTAACATACTAACGAAGTAACCGTACGGCCAATTAAGTCTTACGTCACAAAAGAGATTGAGTCATTTGACTATCCCGTCTATTAAAAAGTAGCTTGTTAAATATGTCGATTTAAAAGCTTGTTAATGATATTATAAGAAGAAGAAAAATTATGTTTTAGAATCAACATTTTGTTTATTCTAGTGTTTATTTATTTGGGATGATGATTATCATTATAGAAATTTTGGTTTATATTAATTGAGGCATTTTTTTATAAACATCGGCTCTCGTTTCTATATTCTTAAACACCGCTTTACANTCGAATATAATATAAATATTTTTCCAATAACTCGTTTGTATCATATTTTTACTTTTGTAACTGAAAACAGTTTAGAGCACAAATATTTTGATGGAAAATTTACAAATATTTTCTTTGATTTGTGTGTTGTTTCGTTTTCCTTCTCAAATCCTTTAATCTGTTTTTTCTTCCTCTGTTTTTGAGTTATTTTATTTGCGTTCTGGGAACTTTTTGGTTTTAATATTATTGGAAGTTGACAAAAAAAACTTACAAATTTTTCTAATGTTATTATTTTTTATTTCTGCTATGATATTTTCCCGTACTGGACTAGAACACCCCTAACTCGACACTCAACGTCTCAAACCAGCCAGTGGGCCAATGAGTAGATGGGCCTAACGATAGGGATAATACGGCCTTTAGCGCCATTATGTATGAGCTGATAAACATTAAACCATTTCGGTTTACACAAAAATACAAACTGTTTTTTCAACACATTTTTGTTTACACAAAAATATAACCCACCTTAGATAAACATAAACTACATATATGAAACATTACATAATTTCATATAAATCTTAAACAAACATTTTTATTCTAAGAAATAAAACTAAAGAAGTATAGCCAATTAAAGATATACCGCAACCCGGTTAGCCTCCATATTTGGAAAGGTTCCGCAAATTCCGATATTGCCTCTAATTCTACGAATTCTCTATTACAGGTAAAAAATAAACCGATTGATTTGAAGTTAAATAGGCATGCAATCTAATGACAACAAATATCTCCATGCAATCTTAAAAAAGAGAAAAAAAAAAAAAAAAAAGATAAATAAACAAAAGAATGGAGCATTTTCGCAACAAAAAAAAAAAAAAATGGAGCACGAACTCGACGTTACTCGATAGACAATAATCCAATTCAAGGAAAAAAAATTGGAAATACGTAATTCTGTGATATGCGTATTGCATTTCTCTATATAATATACGTATAATTACAATATATATACGGGGTTGTACATTGTATATGGTTTTGAAGAGTGAAGACGTGTTGCATCAACTTGCAAAAGAAAAGAAAAAAGAGAGACGTTGCATCAACAGCTATGAGGTTTTAGGTGTAAGGCTATCAAAGGGGACCAAGAAAAAAACACGGAGAAGTGTATGGTAAAAAACTAAAGGGTAAAAATGAAGTGAAATCACAAATATCTCCACATATTTTATTTACAAAAGTAAATAAATGAATATGTAAATTCATGGGGCAAATTTCAAAATAACCATGAACTTGGAAATATTTAGCTAAATACTAACAACTAACAAGTAGGCATTTTATTGATGTTTGTGAACGAAAATGCTTCTTATCATTATGACTTTTTTTTATAAGCACGCAGTTTTAATATTCATTTGATTTTTTCCGTATGTAATATGTGTCAAAACGCCGTGATATTCATTTGATCATTATTTATACATGTGATTGAATATAAATAATTAAATATCGTGGTATTTTATGAAAATAGTTCTTGTCTCATAAAAACATCGTATTTTTAATTACAAATATATTATAAAAAGCTAAAAAAATAAAAAGAGCCAGCCATGATATAGACGGTCTATAATAGACC
>PKMM01056488.1:0-11030 GCA_002933915.1 Eutrema heterophyllum
TACGTTTTTATTTATCTAATTTCCTTTTTCTTGAACAACCCACGATTTAATCTATTTGAAATATATGCACGTTTTTACCTTTTTGGACCTAAATCCACCTCTTACTTTACAAAAAAAGTTTAAAGTCTCACGTGTTTTTTTGATTATACACGTTAATTTGTCTAATTTTTATTATATATTTTTATTCAAAAAATTATCCTATTTTATCATCATAAATATGGGATATCTAATTTTCCTTTTTGGAACTAATTAACTATATCTTTAATCTGGTTATCCTTTTTAATCAGTTTCTTTTTCAAAGATTTTTTGCTTTGTTAAAAATATAATTACGAAACTCCATATACCATGATATAAAATGGAGAATATTTATAAATTTTCATAAGTAATGGGTTCTTTACTCGCCAAAAACACATCACCGGTAGGTTTTTTACCACCACTTCAAAGTAATGGTGAACTCCGACTCCAACCATAGCGTGTCATAGACAAGACCAAGTACATAAAACTAGGCATGTGCATCCGATTTATCTGGGTTTTTTTTGTTTTTGTTAATTCAGTTTTCGTTTGTTCGGGTTTGATAAAATCTCCCCAAAGTAAACCCAAAAAGTTTGGTTCGTTTTGGAAATTAGTTTATTTGGTTTGGTTATGTATATAAAATAACCGCCAAATAAAACCAAAATCTAATGAAGTTTGGTTTGCTCCGTTTGATAAAATTTAGATTATCGGTTCGTTAAATCCGATAATCAAATGTCAATGAATTCGGCCAGGTCTTAAGATAATTGGAAGCCCATTTAAAACCAAAAACCAAAAATTGCCACAACCTCAGTAATAAATCTTCTACGACGGCTCAAGATGGCGTTAGGTTTGATAAACAATTTATTATGTTTTTCAGAACCACCATCTTTAACGATAAAAACAATCATCCACGATGTCTCGAGATGGCAATAACGGCGACCATATGCAAAGGAGATGAAGCCTAGGATAAAGATGGACGATGAGAGGCAAGAGTGGATGAGGAAAAGTCAAGATTGTCTGAGAACATATGACAAAAGTAGGAAGGATGTGAAGAGGTACCAGTGAGAATGGCGAAGGAGAGGAAGAGTTGTAGAAGATGGAAAAATCTCGTCAAACCGATTGGTTACTGTTACCAAATTAAGAAGCGAATAGAATTTTCAAAGCTTCCAATCGGTTCTTCTTCCAAAACCGAATCAAAACTGAATTCTCTAAAATATGGTTCGACCGTCTTAGTTCCAAACGGTTCCCAAAAGCTCTTACTCATTATATCACAAAATTTATCATATGCGAGATATGTAATGAATCAACCTACCCTCTGTGGGGAATTAAATGATGAAAGGATGGGTTGCTGATAACACCATATTTTACATGTTTTTAGGGCTTTATTTTCATATGTTTTGATCTCACATTGTATAGTTTTAAGATGTTTTCATGCATTTAGGGTCCAATTGAGTCTCATTGCATTTTAGATGTCGTAGGTTGTCTTTGCACTCTTTTTGGCTTGTTTGAGTCATTTTCAGGTGTTCTTGGAGTTAGAGGAGTGTGGGTAACCATCATGGAAGGTCAATGGGGCAAGAAAGGCAAGGAAAACATGAATAAAACACTGATAAGTGATTTTATCGGCCATATGACCGATACGACGGGCCGATAAAATCATAAAATGAAGTTTTCCAAACCGTCGCTCCTGTCAATGCTCCTGTGAAGAGTTTTATCGGCCATATGACCGATAAAGAGGACCGATAAAATGGCTCACCTAGTGTTGAAGAGTACCAGCTCCTGTGAGAGTTTGTATCGGTTACCTGGCCGATACAATGTGCCCGATAAAACCAAAGATCAAGCATCGAGAACATGTGTCTGGAATATCGACTCCTAAGGAAGCCTTCCCTTTGGATTTAGGTTTCGACCTCTTTATCAAAGTTGTCGGCAATTGAGTTAGATTTCCAGTGGAAGTGGTTTCAAGTCGTTCTGAGCTGTATTGAAGGAGTTACATCCGATTTAGTGAACACATGTCAACTCTGTCGCGAAGGGAATGCATCCGAGCATGAAAGCTCACTGGGGATGGTTTTATCGGCCATATGGCTGATAAACCAGGCCGATAAAATGATCAAAATGTGTTTAAGACTTTTTGGCTTGACTTTGGGTCCCTCCACTTGTGTATATAATCAACACTTAGTGGTGGAGTCTCAACAACTCTCCATAGACGAAAATTAGTCATTTTTAGCTTCTTTTTACTGTTTTAAAGTCTTCTTCTTCTCTCTTAACACTTTTGTTCATGAATGATTGAAGATCTACACCATTTTAGTGAAGATTTCCTTACTTTTCTTCCATCAATCTTCTTATTTTCATTATGTCTTTCTTTTGTACGGTTTATATTTGTGATTTAGCTATGTGTGAGTAGTTCTTTTAGGATTCTTGGGTAAAGTAGATTAGGGTGATTTTAGGTTTGTTCTTGATGTTTAAGAGGTAGATTACTTGATTTCCTTTCTCATTGAGTGTTCTTATTGCTAGATTAACCTTGACAAAGTTGATTTAGAACTCTAGGGAATTTCATGCTCGGAAGGTGTTCGATGAAATTCCCCAATGAATTCAATGAGTGCTTTTCATATCTTAGCCAACGGAAAATTGATGTCTAGGGTGAATTGTGGTTGATTAGACTTGTGCTTATTGCTTGTTAGTCATAGAATCGCGAACGGAAGTTTATGACGATTGATGACTAAGAAATGGGTTAATACCATTGACATGGATTATTCTTTAGTAGTGATCTAGGGCCTAAGGAGGCAATTGATTGAATGTTTGAGTGTATAGAATAGATTGAGAATCACCCGAGTCGATAGCTTTACCCGAGAATTCGTTTGTTTAAATTTGATATTAAACGTGTTTAGCTTTCGTTACTTGTTCATTTTTCTGTTTTGTATGTTTCAATTTGTTCGATCAAAAACCAAAACCAGATATTCGCTTAGATTAGATAGCGTCATGTATTCTTAGTGTGTCGTTCTTATTTCCCTGTGGATTCGATTCCTTAGTGCTGCAATGACATGCCATTAGATTGAGGCATTGTGCACAACGGGTAATTGTGCGGACCGCAAAAAGTCCAACTATCAATTTGGCGCCGTTGCCGGGGAAAGTAGCAACAGCCATTAGGATTTGGATGCTATTTGAGACTAAGTTCTTGACTTTTACTAACTTTTTATTTTCTTCCTTTTTGTTTCTTAAAGTCGATGGCCATGGATTACAATGATTGGCCACAAGAAGAGGATGCCACATTTGATGATAGCATTGAAGATGAGCCATATGTGGAGCCACCATTTGATGAAAGTGTACTTACATCAGAGCAAAAAGTAAAGTTGGATGAGCTTTGCAAAGAAAACCCGACATTGACAAGGAGTGATCTCGCGATTATGATCCGTTTGAACCTCATGTCACATCGGGCAGCACTTGAGGGAAGGGAGCTCACATATTCTGAGATAAAGGTAGCTTATGCACTCGAAGAGGTAATTTATTGGGTTCCACCATGCCAACTAGAAGGTATTTTTGACTCAACCTTTGAAATCTATGATTATCAGGATAGTCACTTGCCTTGCATTGAATATGTAGCTTCTAGTTCGCACACTCTCATGCTCATTAATGAATGCTATGATTTAATATGTGAGTCTCAAAGACTAGAAACCTTAAGAGTAGAAAAGCTTGCTAGTGATTATCATGAAGTATGTTTTGATATTAATTATCTATGTGCTTTGAATGTTCATGATATCGAGTTTAAGCTTTCAATGCCCGAGGAATCTAGTTCTCTTATTGAAAAATCTTACCTAGTGGATGTGCTTGATGTAGATAAGATCTTGAATGAGATAGATGACCCTAAGGTTGAGATAGAATCTAGGAAGGAGGATGTGTTTTACATGATTGATGGAGATGAAGTTGACTATTTTGTGATTAACTCGTTTAAACATAAAGTCGACTTTATTTTTCCATCAAATGCATTTGATCCTCATGAACATCTCACCATCAAGGAAAATTCCAAGATGTATGCTATATTTTTAGTAAACTTTCTTGATGTGAGTTCTGCCTCTTTGCCCTGGGTAGTCGTGTGCCATGTTGCACATTTTGTTTCTTGCCCTGACAGGAGAAGGACCAAAGGTGCATTGGCTCAACCTTTTGATTCTCATGATTAAGATTTGAAATGTCAAGCTTAGCGACGTAAAACAAGCGCTCTTGGGAGGCATTCCCATGATTATCCCTTGTATATATGTTTATTTATTTGTTTAAGTGTGATTTAATTTTGTTTAGTGTGTTTTGATGTTACAGGGCGCTGGAGACTCGTAGCAAAAGACTCGGGAACAAAGACGAGACAACCGAACTGACAAGGAGTTTTATCAGCTACCTGGTCGATAGAACATGCCGATAAAACGGCGAGCAAACATCGAAAATTCCCAAGTCTTCTGTCGACCATTTTATCGGCCACATGACCGATAAGCGCATATTTTACATGTTTTAGAGTGTTTATTTCTATTAGTTTTATTTTTTCTTTGAGTCTTTTTAGTGTGTTTTAGTGCATTTTATGTCTCATAATTATTCATTTGTATTTTAGAAGTCCTAGAGAGTCTTTGTGGTATTTTGTAATATTTTGTGTCATTTTATGTACGTGGAAGTACTTGGATCAAAGGTGACGTTTGAAGCTTGAAGGACGATCAAAGAAGAAGAAAAATAAGCAAAAAGAAGAGAGGATTGACCCCAGGATCGTTGTGCACACTCGATCCAAACCGCTCCGGATTAAGAGTCAAGAACAACGTGTCTAAAGATAAATACGGATGAAGACCTTCCCGCGCCCAGTTTAATCTAAGGTCTTGATAAAAGTTGTAGACATTTGAGTTAGCTTCACGTGAGCGTTAGATTCGTGTCAATCAGAGCTGTGGTTCAAAAGATATGATCGATTTACTAAAGGCATGTCAAGCAGATCGGGTTTGCACTTTCCACCATTCCCCACCACCACAACTTTTCCACCTTGAAGCCAACTCATTCACTTTCAAGCCACCCATAAAGGATTGAGTGCTGGAAACAATCATGTTGCAACATTATCATTCTTCTCTTTCTTTTTCTTTTTCTTTTTCCCTTATGCAAGCTAATAGAACATTTAAAATTGTAATAAGTGTGCTTTTGTATTGCTATATAAGGAGGTGTGATTCCTCTTGTAATGATCATCTAAAAATTTTTGGAAATACAAACTTCAAAAGAGTTTGGCTCTAGATTAGTCCGTTTCTCGCATCTTCGGTGCGTAGTCTCTATTCCCTGTGGATCGATACCTTGAAGTGCTACAAACGACACACCGTCATGATTGCGGTGATATGCACGTTGAGGGTAATTGACGTGCCGAGCGGTGAAAAACTCGCACAATCAATTTAGCGCCGTTGCCGGGGAATAGTTGTTAAGAGAAAAGCTTAGGAGTTGCGTTAAGCCTTGAATAAGTTAGAGTGGATTAAGTGTTTGTTTTTGCAACATGCTAGTATTGTTCAAGGTGATCATATCGAATGCTTACTAAGATCTTTTGGTTATGAGTCCCCACTTTCAAACCTCTTTTCCGGTTTGTCTTTTCTTGTTTGTTTGAGGACAAGCAAAAGGCAAGTTCGGGGGAGTTGATAACACCATATTTTACATGTTTTTAGGGCTTTATTTTCATATGTTTTGATCTCACATTGTATAGTTTTGAGATGTTTTCATGCATTTAGGGTCCAATTGAGTCTCATTACATTTTAGATGTCATAGGTTGTCTTTGCACTCTTTTTGGCTTGTTTGAGTCATTTTCAGGTGTTCTTGGAGTTAGAGGAGTGTGGGTAACCATCATGGAAGGTCAATGGAGCAAGAAAGGCAAGGAAAACATGAAGAAAACACTGATAAGTGATTTTATCGGCCATATGACCGATAAGACGGGCCGATAAAATCAATGAAGTTTTCCAAACCGTCGCTCCTGTCAATGCTCCTGTGAAGAGTTTTATCGGCCATATGACCGATAAAGAGGACCGATAAAATGGCTCACCTAGTGTTGAAGAGTACCAGCTCCTGTGAGAGTTTGTATCGGTCACCTGGCCGATACAATGTGCCCGATAAAACCAAAGATCAAGCATCGAGAACATGTGTCTGCAATATCGACTCCTAAGGAAGCCTTCCCTTTGGATTTAGCTTTCGACCTCTTCATCAAAGTTTTCGGCAATTGAGTTAGCTTTCCAGTGGAAGTGGTTTCAAGTCGTTCGGAGCTGTATTGAAGGAGTTACATCCGATTTAGTGAACACATGTCAACTCTGCCGCGAAGGGAATGCATCCGAGCATGAAGGCTCACTGGGGATGGTTTTATCGGCCATATGGCCGATAAACTAGGCCGATAAAATGATCAAAATGTGTTTAAGACTTTTTGGCTTGACTTTGGATCCCTCCACTTGTGTATATAATCAACACTTAGTGGTGGAGTCTCAACAACTCTCCATAGACTAAAATTAGTCCTTTTTAGCTTCTTTTTACTGTTTTAAAGTCTTCTTCTTCTCTCTTAACACTTTTGTTCATGAATGATTGAAGATCTACACCATGTTAGTGAAGATTTCCTTACTTTTCTTCCATCAATCTTCATATTTTCATTATGTCTTTCTTTTGTACGGTTTATATTTGTGATTTAGCTATGTGTGAGTAGTTCTTTTAGGATTCTTGGGTAAAGTAGATTAGGGTGATTTTAGGTTTGTTCTTGATGTTTAAGAGTGTTCTTATTGCTAGATTAACCTTGACAAAGTTGATTTAGAACTCTAGGGAATTTCATGCCCGGAAGGTGTTCGATGAAATTCCCCAATGAATTCAATGAGTGCTTTTCATATCTTAGCCAACGGAAAATTGATGTCTAGGGTGAATTGTGGTTGACTAGACTTGTGCTTGTTAGTCATAGAATCGCGAACGGAAGTTTATGACGATTGATGACTAAGAAATGGGTTAATACCATTGACATGGATTAATCTTTAGTAGTGATCTAGGGCCTAAGGAGGCAATTGATTGAATGTTTGAGTGTCTAGAATAGATTGAGAATCACCCGAGTCGATAGCTTTACCCGAGAATTCGTTTGTTTAAATTTGATATTAAACGTGTTTAGCTTTCGTTACTTGTTCATTTCTCAGTTTTGTATGTTTCAATTTGTTCGATCAAAAACCAAAATCAGATATTCGCTTAGATTAGATAGCGTCATGTATTCTTAGTGTGTCGTTCTTATTTCCCTGTGGATTCGATCCTTAAGTGCTGCAATGACATGCCATTAGATTGAGGCATTGTGCACAACGGGTAATTGTGCGGACCGCAAAAAGTCCAACTATCAGTTGCTCACCAGATGACGATTTGACCAAACACGCTATGTTTCGAGATACGTGCGGCGTATCAAATGTAAGCCACTTACTTTTTCAGCACTTTCATGATGATGGCCCACCCACTCAACCCGACGTGGTCAGGCATAACGATTAACGTGGGATTTGGTAAGGGTCCAAACTATGTATTTTCTATAAATAAGATCCCTCGTACCTCGATAAAGGGGTCGAAACTTTTCTGTAAATGACGTGCTTCTAGTAAAACAGTAAGAGGTTCCAGATATCTCCTACTTCATTAGTTCCCAAGAGATATCTTCATTAGTACTTTTCGAACAAATCTTGTTAAACCCATTAAGCGTCCATATTAGGTCGAGGATCCTTTCGACCCGACCTAGAACCATTCCTTGATAGTACTTTGTTTGGCCCGTTTTCTGTTCGATGTCCAGTCACATGTCTTTTTCTGACGTAAGCGTCAGATAATCATCGGTAGGACACCCTCTCGCCGTCTCGATATTCCTTGACCGAAATTACTGTTTGAGGTTTTCTTGTTTTCCAGAGTCCATACTCGAAAATGTTCCGCATCACCGGAATCACAAATCATATCCGAACATATTAATATCATCACCTTTTTGACATAGATTCTCTTTTTTTCTTGAAAAAGTACCGTTTTTAAAATTCCAATACTCTTTATTTTTTTCTAGTTTTACGAACTTAATAAATCTTGTTTTGTCCCAATTCGTAAAATAGTATCTTGTTAAGGAGCAAAATAAACATCTTATTTATGTTAATCTATGAGTGTTTTTTAACCTTTTTAATTACAATCTTCTTTTTTCCTTTGGCTAAAAATGCAATTATGAAATCAAATAATACATATTTGTTTTATTCACTACTTTTATAGTTTTCTTTGTTATGACAATGGATACTATATTTTTATGTCAACTTAAAAGCTTATACTAAGAAAAAAGTTTGGTTAACCAAATCGTATTAATTGAGTTTACTTACAAAAAAATCAAAAGAACGAGAAATAGCGTTACAAGACAAATAATTCGGTTTACTATTCAGATTGCATAGAATGTAATAAATAGAGCAAAGCAAAAACAAATATGCACTGCGAGTAATGGGAGAAAGCGGGCCTAACCTATTTATTTTGATGTCGTAAAATGGTTTTCTCTGAATGTTAAATGAATAATTAGGATTCACCATCTGAATTAGTTCTTCACCATAGGTTGTTCTCATAGCTAATTCTAGGTTGACGAATCTAGAACTTAAATCTTAGGATAATTGGTTAGGCACGAGAGTGCGATTAATTACCTGATAGAACCTAGGGTGAGAAAAATAACTATTCGCAAAGAGATTTGGTTTAGTTGTTTTGTGAACAAATCGAACTTGGAATAAAAGCTGGTTTAGACTTTAGGATTCGCAAAGAGATTTGGAATTCTAGGATTTAGACTTAGATAGTTTTCGCAACGAGAGTTGGTTAGCTATACTTTAGTGATTTGAGTTCAAGAACTGCGCTAAATCTGAATCATGTTAGTTAGTTCATCTACATTCATTGTATTCCTGAGAAATACCCTGAGCCTATCTTCCTTCCATTGATTCACAATTTGTTTAATTTACGCACTTGCATTTAATTTCATTGTTTGGTTTAGCTTAATTCGGATCTATATAATCTATTGTGCGATATCTGGAGTTCTTGTGTTCGACCCCTACATATACTACAACAACTGCTTTAGTACTATTAGGGTATTAATTTGAGCATATCAACTACTCACGGTTTTCTACAATATTGCCTTGATTTGGCGGTTTGAAACCTCCACTTGCCCGCTTGTTTGAGGGTGATAAGGCGTGGCAACTTTGTGTTTGACTCCATGTTTCTTAAGCAAGCTTTCAAACACTTTATTGATGAAATGGCTTCCCCCATCGCTTATCACCACTCTTGGTACCCCAAACCTCGGGAAAATGATTGATTTTAAGAGTTTTAGAACCACCTTTGCATCGTTCGTCGGGCTAGCAATCGCCTCAACCCACTTGGAGACATAGTCAACCGCTACCAAGATGTATTGGTTGCCATAAGAAGAGGGAAATGGTCCCATGAAGTCAATTCCCCATACATCGAACACTTCAACTTCTAAGATGGGGTTTTGGGGCATCTCATCCCTTCTACTTATGTTCCCTTTCCGTTGGCAAGCATCGCATGATGATACGTAGGTGTGAGCGTCTTTGAACAAGCTTGGCCACCATAACCCGGATTGGAGCACCTTTGTTGCGGTTTTGAAGGAAGCAAAGTGTCCTCCATAAACCGAGCCATGACAATGATATAGCACTCCATTCACTTCTTCTTCCGGGATGCATCTCCGGTAAAGACTATCCGAGCATCTCTTGTAGAGATAAGGCTCGTCCCAATAGAAATGGGTTACATCTCTAAAGAACTTCTTCTTGTTGTAGCTGTCCAAGTTTGGTGGTTCCTTCCCGCAAGCTAAATAGTTCACAAAATCAGCATACCACGGCAAACCGAGATCACTCAAACTCTTGACCTCCTCTAGCTTTAAACCCGCATGGTAGCTTTTCTTCAACATCCCAACAATCATGAGATGTTCCTCGGGAAGAGAGTCATCGATGGGAATTGTCTCCTCAACTCTCAATCTCGACAAGTGGTCCGCTACTCCATTTTCAATACCCTTCTTGTCTTTAATCTCCATGTCAAATTCTTGAAGAAGGAGGATCCACCTTAGAAGCCTTGGCTTGGCATCTTTCTTTGCTATTAAGTGTCTCAAGGCGGCATGATCTGTGTACACCACGATCTTTGATCCCACTAAATAGGAGCAAAACTTCTCAAAAGCATAAACCACCGCTAAGAGCTCCTTCTTCGTGGTTGCATATCTCGTTTAAACGTCATCCAAGGTTCTACTAGCATAGTAGATGACATGAATCTTCTTGTCCTTCTTTTGCCCAAAACCGCGCCAACCGCATAGTCGCTAGCATCACACATGATTTCGAACAGAAGATCCCAATCCGGTGCTTGCACAATTGGAGCACTCACAAGAGCTTTCTTGATTTCTAAAAATGCTTCAAGGCATTCTCCATCGAAATTGAACTCTGTTTCCTTGCAAAGAAGCCTTGTGAGAGGTCTTGCTATCCTCGAGAATTCTTTGATGAACCGTCTATAGAACCCGGCATGACCCAAAAAGCTTCGAATGCCCTTCACCGTGGTTGGCGGTTCCAATCCCATCATCACTTCGATCTTTGCTTTGTCCACCTCGATCCCTTTTTCCGAGATCTTATGCCCGAGGACAATGCCTTCTCGCACCATGAAATGGCACTTCTCCCAATTCAAGACGAGATTTGCTTCCTCGCACCTAGTTAGTACCTTGCAAAGATTTGACAAACAAGAAGCAAACGAGGCACCATACACAGAAAAATCATCCATAAACACCTCAACCATATCTTCGATTAAATCCGAGAAGATCGACATCATGCACCTTTGAAAGGTTGCTGGTGCATTACAAAGCCCAAATGGCATCCTTCGATAAGCAAAGGTACCATAAGGACATGTAAATGTCGTTTTCTCTTGATCATTAGGGTGAATCGGGATTTGAAAGAATCCCGAGTACCCATCTAGAAAGTAATAATATGGATGGTTTGCTAGTCTTTCAAGCATTTGATCAATAAAGGGTAGAGGGAAATGATATTTTC
>PKMM01056645.1:0-36679 GCA_002933915.1 Eutrema heterophyllum
AGCCAAAATTATATAAAAAAATATTTTATTCTACGTATAATCTTCTAAGACTTTGCGCATGTAATTTGGTTGGAAAAGAATACATCAGTGTGAGGCTTTTCTTTTGTATAAGCATAGTTTTTAAAAATCTTGTACCAAGTTAATCCATGGAAAATTCGTAAGAATTTATAAGATAAATATCTTTGTTTTGTTTTTCTCAAAAAAAAAAAGGTATCTTTGTTTTGTATTCTATAATCAAAAATTTACAGAAACAATAACGATTTGTCCAAAGATTCTACTCAATTCATTTTTTTTTTTTTTGGCCCCGAGTCGTACTATCCGGCGTGATAGAATAATACAGAGGAAAAAATGTTAGACGAGGGAGACAAAAGAAAGTGGGTAAGGTGGGAAAGTATTTGCAAAGATAATGCTCATGAGAAGTTGTTATTTTTTTAATTTTTAATTTTTAACTTTTAATTTTTAATTTTTGTTTGTTATTTTTTTCCAACGACGTATACCGTAATTAGGGCTATATACAATTTCATACAAATTTTAATTTTTTTAATATATATTTATGATTTGGAGACTAGATAATATATGTATATTGACCCTTTAAAATTTGTATATTATTTTGTTTTGCTATGTATTTAGGGTCAGACCTATTTCTCAATTATACTCTTTTATCTATTTCTATTCCGTATATCAACCATTCGAAATCTATAAGATGTAGTTTTGTTTATTACTAAACCAAAAAAAAATCATTTCTATTGTAATATCAATTAAGATGGTGATATTTTGTTGTTGTTTACAAACACATTCATACACACTAGTACACTACCAAATTAAAATTCAAGTTATGATACAACAACAAGAACATTACTACAAACTACTAAAATTTTCCTTGGCTGCCTTCATTTTGTTTTGTCTGTTCCATAATTTTCCTTGTTTTCTCTTTGTTTTGTTGTGATTCCACTTTATATTTCGCTTTCAAATTTTTTATTTTACAGTATAAATTAATATTTTGTTTTTGTCCATTTCGATGTGGATAGTCTTCTCATTCACCAGAAGAGAAACCAAAGTACGTAAGCTTTAGCACTTTCATCAAGTCTATTTCTTTCACATCCTTTCATTCTCTTCTTAACTTCTTTTTCATCTTTATTTTTTTTAGAATAAATTGCACAGATCATCGCTTATTTGAAATTTCATTAGTTTTTTTTTGTCAATTTTCTAATTGCTATGAGAAAATAGCACTTATTTCAATGAAATGACGATTATACTCTCCTTATTGCTACATTGTGTATTGTCCATTGTCGTACACGATATATTGTACATGTGTAAATTTATCATGAACAATAACAAAAATGCTACTTTCTAGTAGCACTTTGAAAAAGTGACAAAAAAACTAATAAAACTTCAAATAAGTAATAATTTTTGCAAAGCTCCTTTTTTTTGTTTGGTTAAAATTTTCACATTTTTTGGTTTTTTATACTACATAGAGAAGACATTTTTCTTGATTATCTTCACTTTTGTGGGATTTTACCTCAACACTCAAAACACGTTAATATCTGGATTTGGAATTATTTTCAACTTGCACATCATATATATCTCTATCACACTGTGTATATATAGATATTCTCTAATGTTCAAACAATTGCAGGTTTTACAAGAAAAAAGCTTCTTAAAGCATTTTATAATGTCTTTTGCCCTTATAGTTTTTATTTTAAAAAAGAACACTTTTTACTATTTTTATTTACAAATTAAAATGTTAATAAAGCTTAGGGGCTTTTTCTATCGCACATTACATGTTATCAAAATTCTAAAACATCATATAAATGAAATGGTGGGAGTATTAGGGGAAATTGAAAACTAATTTGATAACTGGCAAATGCAGCATTTTTAAAAGTAATATGAGCTAGAATTGGGCCTTCATAAACGTGAACTGTTCTTTAGTTTAATGGGCCTTATCGGGCTTCAAGTTTTTCATCGATCTAGACCACAAGCAGAAGAAGCATGTGTTGTTGGTGGAGTTTATGCAATTACTGTACTTAAGGTTCGCACCATACTTTTTCGTGTAAATTCTTTGTTATTAGTTATTACCAAATTTGCTTATGACTTTTCACATAAATCCAGTGACGTTCTAATGACTCTATGGCTCCAAATGGTGACCATAATTGAGGAAAGAAATGATGAAGAACATGACATTCCTCTTCATTCCTTAATTTTTTTACCATTTAGAGGGAATATTTGTTACATATAATTTCTCTTCATTCCTTCTTTTATGAAGAATTATAGAACAAATATATTCCTCATCAAATTTGACAAAGAACAAAAAGGAAAACAATAAAAATATATATTTTATGTTAATTATTAAAAATAAACTTATAGAAAATTGACATTTTAACATGAATCTTCCACACATAACGTGAGATTTTTTTCTTGTCTAACCTAATATATCGGCAGAAAAAAAAGAACAAAAGGTACACAATCTTATTTTTTATGGTTATAATTATTATAAGTTTAAGAGCAAAAAGCATATGTGTTTAACGATACTTGGAAATAACACATGTATCATTTAATTGTTGAATATTTATTATTTTACTATATTCTTTTTTTTTTGTTACCATTATGACAATTTGTTCAATTCTTTCTCTACTTTTTTTTTTCTTTTAATTTGTTCCATATGAAACCTTTTCACTTTTTGTTTCCTATCATTCCCATTATTCTTGAAGTGGTCACCGTACCTATGTATGAGGATAAATCTTCATTTTGTGTTCCTCTTCTTCCAAATCAATTCTTAGATCAAATATTTTCTTGTAACAATTTCGCCATAATCACCACAAAACAAAAATGTGTAGACACGAGACCGGAAGGATCATTGATAAGACTAGAATAGTAAACAGATTACAATTCTCTTTTGCAGAAGATACTCATAATCAAGCTACCTCCAACAAAACATTTTCTATTTTCTGAATTATATTCCTCTTTTTATCTCTTCAACAGCTTCTGAAGCTCCTGCCACATTAGCATCATTGTTCTCTACTTCTCTCCAACCTTTCTTATTGAACCACGCCTCACATAATAAGCCCTTTGATGGCTTATCAATCATCCAAATCACAATTTACAACCACTTCAATCTAATTTTTTCAATTGAAAATTTCATACCATAAGATGTGACTTTTACACAAACTCCATCGCTTCTGCAATCTTGTTCTTGACAGATGAACCGGCCTTGGTTTGAATCATTTCCCCAGAATTGGTAAGACCCAATCTCCATCTCTCTCTCCTTCCCAATCTTCATGAGAGCTGTCAAAATCGCACAAAACCAAAAGACGAAGGAAACACGATTCTGAGAAATTCTCTCTTCTATTCACGTGTACGGCTCTTGCCCATGTATATACCATGTTATGACATATAACCTAAAGACATAATTAAATCCCATTAAGCCCATATAATACAAAGCCCAATATACATCTCATTATCTCCCCCCCCCCCTCAAGTTGGAGTGTGTAGATCCAGAACATCCAACTTGTCGAGAAAACCTTTAAACTCTTTGTGCCCCAAGGCTTTGGTGAAGATGTCTGCGAGTTGAGAATGGGTAGACACATGTTGTGTCGCAATTGTACCGTCAACGATCGCATCCCGAACGAAATGACAGTCAACCTCCACATGTTTGGTTCTCTCATGAAACACTGGATTAGAACTGATGTGAAGAGCCGCTTGACTGTCACAAAACATACTCATCGGACGTGTGTGATGCACACCAAGATCGGCCAAAAGAGCTTTTATGCTTATTAACTCGGCCAGAAGCATTCTCATAGCCCGATATTCCGCTTCCACAGAAGAAAGTGAGACAGTCTTTTGTTTCTTTGTCTTCCAAGAAATCGGTGAAGTACCAAGTTGAACAAACCACCCAGTAAGGGACCGTCGCGTCACATGACAACTAGCCCAGTCTGAATCACACCAACCATATATATGCAAATCGTAATCAGCTCGAAGAAGAATACATTAGCCATGATTTGCTTTGAGATATCGAACCACACAAATTGCAGCGTCCCAATGTTCGAGACGAGGAGCTTTGAGAAACTGTGAAAGAATATGAATTGCATATGTAAGATCCGGACGAGTAACAGCAAGATATACCAAGCGACCAACAAGCCGACGATAACTCTCAGGGTCTGTAAGCAAAGCACCATCAGCTAGCGCCAATCGATGATTCTGATCGAGAGGAAACAATACCGGTTTAGCCCCAAGTAACCTGGCCTCAGAGATAATATCGAGAGCATACTTACGTTAAGTAGATACCCTTCGAACTACGGACAACTTCAATACCCAAAAAATACTTCAAAGCTCCAAGATCCTTCATATGAAAGCAAGGAGACAAGTAAGTCTTAAACTGTTGAATACCTGAACCATCATTCCCAGAGACAATAAGATCATCCACATAAACCAAAACCGCCAAGTACACATCCCCTTTTTGAAATGTGAAGAGTGAATAATCCGACTTGGATTGTCGAAATCCATACCGTGTCAAAGCAGCTCCAAGCTTCGCAAACCAACAACGAGGAGCCTGTTTGAGACCATACAAAGATTTCCTCAGACGACACACAGTTCCATCAGAGCTGACACGAAATCCCTGTGGAAGACGCATGTACACTTCCTCCTCAAGATCACCATGAAGGAATGCATGATGAACATCCATTTGGTGAAGCTCCCAATTCTTAGCCACAACAACTTGGAGGAGAGTACGCACCGTTCCCATTTTGGCAACATGAGCAAATGTATCTTTATAATCCAAGCCTTCCACTTGTTTGTTGCCAAGCGCTACCAATCTAGCTTTATACCTCTCTACGGATCCGTCTGCTCGGTATTTAATTGTAAACACCCACTTACATCCAATAGCCTTCTTGCCCTGCGGTAGTGACTCCAAATCCCATGTATGATTTTTTTCTTGTCTAGAGATTTCTTCTCGCATAGCAGCACACCATTGTTCATCAGCAACCACTTCCGCGTATGAACGTGGTATACGATCATCAGATATGGAGGTTAGAAAGGCTCTGTGTGCAGTAGAAAAATTAGCATAATCAACAAAGTTCTCAAGAGGATATTGCGAGGTGGTTGGTGGAGCAACATGGACACCACACATAATATCATGTGTAACACAATTCGTCACAAAGCCATCAAGCTTCACAGATTTTTTCTTTTCCCAATAACCACGACCAAGAGGTGCATGTCCAATCACTTATGTACCTCCACTTTCTGCAACACCTATAACCGTCTCATCATTTGTGACTGATGCACGGACGCTGGATGACCCATTCTCTGCCTCTGCAACTACTGCATGTTCTGTGTTACACACATCTGTCGCCTGTGTAACTACTGCAGGTTCTGTGTGTACAGCAGGTTCTGTGTTACACACATATGTCGCCTGTGTAACATCTGCAGGCATCATCTCTACCACATCATCATCTAATGTCACACCTACTCCAGCCTCAACTTGTGTCACTGAAACATCACTAGCAATATCATCATAACCCGAAGAAGACACCGAAGCATACGGAAACTTATCTTCTGAGAAAATAACATCACGAGATACTAGGAATACATTCTTGTCTAAGTCATAAACACGCCATCCTTTTTGTCCATACGGATACCCCACAAACATACAACGACGACTCCGACTAGCAAACTTATCACCACGATGGTCTTGATTATGAACGTAGCACAAACATCCAAACACTCTAAGATTATCAAAAGAAGGCACCTTACCATGCAACACCTCATATGGCGTCTTCCCATGAAGAACCATCGATGGTGTACGATCAATCAAATAAGCCGCAGTAAGAATACTTTCGCCCCAAAACTCGAGAGGTAATTTTGCTTGGAACAGCAAAGCACGTCCCACATTAAGAATATGATGGTGTTTGCGTTCCACCCGTCCGTTCTGTTGTGGTGTACCCACACATGATATCTCATGTACTATGTCATGACTGTGAAAATATTGTTTAAGACACATGAACTCTATGCCATTATCACTACGAACTGTTTTAACCAAGACATCGAATTGTCTTTCAACCATAGCCACAAAATTGCGAAGATGTACTACCACTTCACTTTTCTCTCTCATCAGATACAACCAAATTCCACGTGAAAAATCATCCACAATCGTCAAAAAATAATGAGCTCCACTAGAAGACACAGTTCGATACGGCCCCCACACATCACAATGAATCATCTGAAATACTGATGTCGTCTTATTCGTACTCGACTGAAAACAATCACGCGTTTGCTTAGCTTGGATACAAATCTCACATTCTTTGTCGTGAACCCTATTATCACCATCAAACGTAACATGCGGAAGTAAATTAACTATCTTCGGAGAAGGATGTCCTAAACGCTTATGCCATATATCAAACCCCTTTAATCCATGAACACGAGCCGGAGCAGCAGTTTTTACGGGCCGTAAAGTCCATCAATCCTTTGGTCCGCCCCTATAGTCCTCAACGAGCTATCTTGAATAACACAAAACCGAGAGTAGAACTTTGCAAAGCAATCATTTTGATCATTCATCTGAGAAACTGAAATCAAATCAGCATCAAGATCTGGTACATATAAAACCTTGAGTAGCCGAAGACATCTCCCAAGCACCACTGTCCCAATCTTTGTAGCCACACACCTTCTACCATCAGCCACAATAACGAAACGAGGGGTTATATCTCTAACCTCTGTAAGAACCTCTAGTTTGGACGTCATATGATTCGACGCTCCTGTATCAAGAATCCATAAAACAGAGATGTCCTTACCGTTTAATGTCTCGGTTGTACCAATTTTTCCCGTGGTGAACATTACTTGTAAAGTCCTCAATTGCTCCTTGCTGAATACATGCGAGACATTTAAGAGAGCTTGCTCTTTCACGATTTTCCTTGTGTTAAACATTGATTGCAATGTCTTCAATTGTTCTTCACTAAAGACACGTGCAGGTCCTGTGTTACACACACTTTTCTTGTGTGTAACTGTGGTTTTCCCATAACCACTACAATCACGATTCTCAGAATCATCTCTTCCAACACTTTTGCATCTTCTGTACTTCTCCATCCACCAAACAGGATAACCAAATAACTGATAACATGACCACACATCATGGCCATACTTGGAACAATAAGAACATACACAATCTCTACTTACAAATCTCCTTACGCTTCCGCTGCAATTTATTTGGTCTTTTAAGAGAGTGCTTTCCGCAGCTCCGTTTCTCACAACATCGAGAGCGCCTTTCGCAGCCCCTTCTTCATTCATACCATTGAATCTCATTAGTTTCATTACTCTTTGTCACGAAAACAAACACCACAGATACGTCTCGTCACGAATTAGTCACCAACACAATCTCAAGCCCAACCTTTCTCTGATACCATGTCAGAATCGCACAAAACCAAAAGACGAAGGAAACACGATTCTGGGAAATTCTCTCTTGTATTCACGTGTACGGCTCTTGCCCATGTATATACCATGTTATGACATTTAACCTAAAGACATAATTAAATCTCATTAAACCCATATAATACAAAGCCCAATATACATCTCATTAAGAGCTAATCACAACATTTCTCTTGTCTTCATGAGTTTCATCTCCGGTTTGCGACAACTGTCTAGAATGACGGTTTTCCAACAACACAAGATCCATCATTTTCCTCCGCACATTGTATATCGGATTTGGCTCAATCAAACAACCTTTGCTATAAGCTTCTCTACACAACAAAGTCTGCATACTTCCTTTCGTCGATACATAAAAAATCCCGGGATGTTTCAATACTACTTCCCTCACGTTCACTTCGATTCCAAGATCCTTTCGAAAATGAGCTAATCTCAACTTCAACCATTTTCTCAACCGTTAAGCTCAGAAGCTCGTGGATAACCGCAACCACTCGCTTCTCGAATCTCTCTAACCCTCGGGGAATCTGCTTTCTCTCGTAAGGCTTTACTCTAAATCCTTTCTCAATCTTGAATCCTGTTGGAAGATTAATAGGAAACGCGTAATTCGTCTCGAACTCACTCAACCACTTCTCTCTATATTCAACCTCTCTCCACTCTTCAACTTTTGCCACACAAACTCTCATCATCATCTCCATCAACTTACCCACGAAAGCTCCAATGCTTACATTCAAACCAACGAGATTCTTCCATCGAGACATTAGTTGCAATGAAACAAAAGGACCACGCTTTTTGCAAGAGATGAGTTTCGAAATCCCGAGAATGATGTTTAGCTTCCTGATCTGAACAATGGGTTTGTCTAATCGATTATCTTTCGTTCGATTCTCTAAACTGATTTGCGCTGAATCTACAGGCTTTAACCATCTCCTCTGGTTGTACAAGTAAAGGGGACAAAAAGATGATAACTATGTCAGGTCTTGAAGAGTTAAAGCTTCTCTAATGCTATTGCATCTCAAAGCTCTTAGAGAATTCATATATTTACTGTAAATTTGGGAAGAATTCTAATTGGATAATTAAGTACTCCTACGTTTCGCGTAATGAGAAAACTCCGAACTAGAGATGATTGTGGCTTTAGAGGGCTTTACATATGGATTGCTAAAATGCAAAACTACTTTGAGAACTTAAAACTAATAATTTAAAGAAAAAAGAATGCATGCTTCCGAGGAATTATTAGTAAGGACAGCTTGAAATGGACAGTTAAATAAAAAAAATTTAATAACTCAATTTTATAAAAAAAAGTTAGGTTTTCAACTTTTGAATGTCTTTTTTGTTTTGAAAATAATGTATAATAAAATTTGAAATAAAAAAATAACTCGATATGGACCATACGTTACTGCATGTGTAATTACTAAATAGTGTAAAAAAGCGTTTGATCAAAATTGTAATTTAATTGATTTCAATTTGGTATTCGTTCAAATCAACGCAAAGACAACGCGTGAATATTGAACTAAGTTTACAGTTTCTCCAGCGTAGAGGATGATTTTAGGTATCAAGAGCTTTTATCTTCTTGTTAGAACTTTTATCTTCTTGTTAGAGACAAGATGAAGCATAATCAAGTTTAGACTGACCAAAAACAGACCTGCAAATTCCAAGGGTTTCTGGATATTATAGTCAAACAGCTTGATAGTGCCTTATTATATTGAGAAAGGTTGAGAAAGAACGAGACGGGTCATCCCTCTTACCCGCACGTTGAACATTGCTTGTGATGCTCACAGAAAATGGATAGACACACTGAACAGATGTAGCCCATGTCGATAGTTTTCTTGTGGCAAAAACACCTGCAAGTTTTGTACATAAACCATCTCTTATTATATAAAATGCAGAGGAGACCCGAGTCACTGAAAAGTCTTTGATTTGATCACTTACGATGCGCGAAAATCAACGCCTACGGGTTTAGGAAGTTGTACAAAGCTGCGGGAGTGCAAATCAGTTGCAAAGATTGTCTTTTTGTGCAAAGCAAAACAAACCAGAGTTAGCACGCATTGAATGTGCTTAGATGTAACAAGTCACATAGATCTAAGCAATGCATGTGTAATGGTTTGTGTTTGGACTTTGGACTGAGAGCGTACCGTTAGATACTGAAACAGTCCATCCAACTGTTTAGGTGTATGATGCACGCCACCAGTTATATAAGATGCCTACAAATATGCCAAGTGATGAAAAACTAATGCATAGGTTGATCTTGAGTTGAAAATTTGAGAAGCATGTCGTTGCATCGACCGAATAAAGGAGAAATGATATTACCTGCTGTAAAAATGCTGAGTTCTGGGTACCTATGTAACAGGAATCAATGGGAACCTAAGGAACCAATTGATGAAGTGGCTTTGAGTACAGATTTTTGAAATTCTGAGAACGTCAAGAAACGTAAATCCCCAAGAACCAATCAAAAAGAAGAGTACCATCAAGCGTTGGGCAGAGAAGATAGAGTTCATAACAGCTACATATCTGAAAAATATACAAAATCCTTCATGACTCCAGACAAACATGAGAAGATATTGCAAGTAGAAAAAGGTTACAAAAGAACATACTGTTCCGGGCCATCTTGGGAACCTTGCAAGCATAAAATCTGTATTTCATACATATGTCAACAGCACAATCAGTTATATTTTATGAGGTTATGCAGTAGAACAGATAAATCATAGGAGAGACAAGTCAATATTATGAAAATAATACTTTAAGATGAGAAATATTATCCAAGACAGTTAATTGATACGTATGACATACTGAACACGCACCCGAGGCTGGGGATGAAGATGTCCAGAACGGAAAACCCTCTGTATATCTAGCCAGAAAATCAAGCAAAACAAAAAGTGAAGACCAAATGACATAGACATGCCGAGAACACACATATCGACCTAAAAACGCTATCGCTTTTCCTAAGCTTGAAGATTACTAGCAGATGATATGTAGCCTTATCAGGCTTTACTTGCAAAACCAACACATAGAAGAGTGAAAAAAATGCTAAATGCTTTCTTTCATGAGGATACAGCAAAGAGCCATAGAGAGTGATCCTGACAAGAGAGAGGAAGCTATTCTATCCTCATGCTCCTCTTTGCTGAGCTCCTCATCTTTGGCAGCAAAATCTTCCAATTTCTCCAGCAAAGAACCAAAAAGGGCAGGCATTCCAGCTCCATTACTCTCGAAATAATTCCCATTCGACGTCAGAGACGAATCATAAATGTAATCACAGGAACTGTATCCAGTAGCTATAACTACAACTTGGTTCAATTGATTTAAGCCCAAAACCGCGTTGAGAAAAGCAAACACCTACATAACAGCAATCACCAAGTTTTTTGAATACAAACGAAGCATTAACAAACAATTAATTCTCCAGAAAACGCTTACTTACATGAGAGAGGAACTGAGAGAACTTAATCGATGTAGTGCTCCAGAAAAAGGGATTCGTGTCAAGCAACAAAACTAGAAGACTAACATCGTCTGCGACCAAATCAACAATCACAAGCAACCAAACCCGTTTTCAGTCTAATATGCTTAATACGAATGCAACTTCAACGATTGACATATGTTAGGGTTTTTAAGTAGAGAGAAATTGAAAACCTGAATACAGCTTCGAAGCAACAGAAGCCATAGATTCACGGAATCCAAGTCAGAATTTCAGTGCCAGGAAATCATCTTTTTCTCCTCCGATATCTGTAAGGCCATGAATCATAATATTACTTAAAAATATTAAATCTATTACAAAAATAAATCGATTATTGTTTAAGTTACGTTTCATAAAACACACAGGATATGCCAAAAGACAAATCATCAATTTTGATACAAGACAAATCATCAATTTGGTATCAAATATCAATGTTAAAAGCAAAACTTTTAAGAGAAATATCACCAAACAAGCAAAACCCAGAAAGAGTAGAACCCTAATAATGAAGGTAAAATCGATCAGTTTCAGATCAGGTCCAGAAATCACAAGAATAAAGTGAAAAGAGATAGAAAACCAAATTCAGGAATCAAAAGGGAAAACGCAAACCGACGACAACATCGGGAAAATCATAGTGGAAACACAAAATCACCATCGGCGGAACAGAACCAGAAATCTAGACCAAGGTTGTAAACGGCAGACAGAATTATAATCTATACTTTTCTTCTTCTTTGTTCTCCTCTCTCGGAGCCGCTCGAGTGCTTTCGGCTATTCTCACTAGGTAGGTGACGCCAAGTTTCTTTCTCTCTTGCTCTTAATTTTGTTCTTTGCCTCCTTTTTGTTGGAATGTTTATACAATCTATTTAATTTGATTGGGTTACTCTAGAGACGATGTATTCCTTGATCGAGAGATTACTTGTGTTTCTTTTTCTTCTTTCCTCACTATGTGTTGAATGTTGATTTTTTTTTGGTTTCAATAGTGAACAATTCTTGGTGAATTTTGATTTCAAATCGTTTTTTCTTTTCTTTTCTGAATCTTCTCTTTTCTCTTTAATCCCCAACTTCAGGAATTTTTCACTTTTGTCAAATTTGTAGTTTTTGGGTTGCTCTGTTTTGTTTGTAGATTGTAAAATTTTTTGAGGATTATTTTTGTTTGAAATGTAGCCGAACATGTCCCATGAGTTTTGTCTGGAGAGCCCTTTGTTTGGCGGCGCAATTTCCAACGCCTTCCCTCAAAGATTCCAGGTATGTGTCAACAATCCTTTCTTTTTTTCTTTTTCTTTTTCTTTTTGTTGTTAATTCGTTGTTCTAATCAATGACGGTTACATGATTATTCAGGATGCGAGTAATATCCAACAAGTTCCAGATTATCAGATTAGAATTTTCTATATCAAAAATTTTACATGATTGTTAGAAAGATCGTTCGTATAGAAGAATCCATTATGAACTTGTTATTTTTTGTTTTAAATTAATTTGTTTCGCAGGAAATGTTTGTGAATCCTTCAAGAGATGAGAGTTTGATATTTGAGCTTCTGGATTTCAAAGGTTGGTGACAATGGCAGTGCTTCTTGGTTCCTTGAAGATCTTGCTCGTGAGCAAGATGCCAAAGGATTCAAAGTAACCACTAGTTGTTCTTGTTTTATGTTTTGAAAACTAATCAAGGTGCAATTTTTTTTCAAATGCCGATTTCCACAACTTGTGTTATTGAGGCTAGACTAGAAGTTCTATTGTCAAGATTCAAGATTCTAAGATCAAGCCTTACTTTTGGGATCATAAAGTTATAACTAGCTTGAGGAATTTTGTTTATAAAGTTTATTATAAAACAGGTCGATCTAGGACTGGTACTCGTGCAGTGTTTGGTTTTTTACCATATATCCTGGAGGATTGTTGTATGTGCATACCCTGAAACTATTTCTATGATCCAAGACAATGTAGTAATCGTGTCATGTAATTTCGGTTGATTAGGCAATCAGAGGTTGTTGAGGCCCATGGACTGTCTTTTGGAAACATCATCGCCGTTGTGACAACTGCTGTTGAAGAGATGGTAATTTCATTCACTTGACGCTCACCTTTTTGTTTGCTCGAATGTTTCCTCTTTTGTTTTTTTTTTTCTAATAACGATGACTACAGGCTATATCTAAAGGAAGAGACAGAGAAGAGAAGCACAAAACTTAGTGAGGGTAAATAAATTTTTCCTTTTTCTGTCCTTTTTCCGTAAGGTGGTTCCTTTTTTTCAATTGGTCGATATATATATAGGATGATTTCCTCTTAAGGGAAACAGATGCCATAGTGACTGCATATGAACATATTCTCATCAAGTCCTAGAAACGTTAACCATAAATATGAACTGTTTTGAAACAAAAGTGGAAAATCCAAAGCCTTGTTGTTGTTCAACATTGTCTATGGTCTCATGTGTTTGCATGTTTGCATTTTCTAGCAGCCCTCTTGAGCAAAAGCGCGAATGCTAAAGGAGCCGGTTTAGCTGTGCCAGTTTCACAATATGGAATAATGCCATTTTGTGATGTCATTAAACAATCACTCTCAAGTCTATGACCTACTTTCAAAGTCTATGGCTGGAGTCTTTTAGGCTCCTCATCAACTTGAATGTATGATTCATCAGCCAAAACGAAACGATAAACATCTGCGAATTGGTGTTCCTCTTGGTAACAAAATTTTTTTTTTTGCTTTTAACTTTTATTTAATTTTTTTGTTAATAACTTTTAATTTTTTTTCTTATTGAATTTAGGTTTCCTATATTTGCATAACTAGTGGCAAACAAAACTGAACTTTCCAACAAACTTATTAGCTAGGAGTGGGCAAAAAAACCGAACTCGGCCCGAAAAACCCAGTCCCAAACCCAATCCGAACTAGAGAAATACCCGAATGGGTTTTAATGTCTAGGTACTTTGGGTTTCGGGTAATACCCGACCCGAACCGAAAACCGAACTAGTACCCAAACAAACCCGATGCTAACTAAACCCATTAACCCCTTTGTACCTAAGGTTCCCCTTATTTTTTCGGGTTTTCCGGGTATTTCAAATACTTTCGGGTACTTTGAATAGTTTTTACTGGGGTTTTCGGGTAATTTGGATACCTTCGAGTACTTTAGGGTAGTTTGAGTACTTTCGGGTAGTTTCGTGTACTTTCACATAATGATTGATTTTTAAATAAAATAAAATTTTAGCATAATTATAATGACAACAATTTTATTTTTTCATCTGACAGCAAGTTCTTTTTTGACGATGGGCTAGGCCCATGCATGTCTCTAATGCGATCACAAAAACCAGATCTAAGAAACATAACAGACCCATTACAACAACAAACATCGGATGATTACTCCATTCTAAGTTCTATCATAGAGAATAAGACATACTTGCAACAAAATATCGAAAAAAAAATCTTACAAAGTGAATAAATAAAGACGAATCAATCAGGACCAGAAAACAAAAAGTCATGCGATTCACACTATTAGCTAAGGATAACAGCCTTAATCAAGAAACTTTTTACGATTATTTTAGGAAGCCTTTCGATCTTATCGGAATTTCATCTTTAGACCATCACAAAGACCAGATGTAAGAAACATAACAGACCCATTACAACAACAAACATCAGTAGCTTAGACAACAAGAATCAAGGGAAAATAATGAAAGACGATAAACATAGATCAACAACAAAACTTAACGATATAGGTTATCTAAACATCAAAAGGAGGGAAAAAAAGAGAGCTAAACCAATGCAAAATCGAATACAAATAAACATCAACAATCGGAGAATAAGTCTTCGAAGAAACGGACTAACCTTAGAGGAAGATTGAGCGAGAGAGAAAAGAGGTGACAGGAGACGGTAGAGCAAACGGAAGCTGAATGGTTAAAATGAGAGGCAGCAAGAATTTGATTTTTGGTCGCAAAACAAAAACGTGATTTCTTCCAGAAAAAAAAAAAATTAAAAAACGTCGAGAAAAAAAAAAAAAAGGAAACGCCTAAAATTGTCTCGCAAATCGGAAATCGGAATTGAAAGGGAAAGGGATCTATCGTCGTCAATGGCGTCGTCAAGCGATCCCTCTAAAACTGTGATGGAGAGGAAGAAGAAAGGAGCGCCGATCTAAGTCGTGAACGAGATGCCAAGAGTATAGCTTCTTCTCATTTAGGGTTTTCGTTTTATTTTCGTGGGCCAATAAGTCGGCCCAATAAGTTGAAATTTTGTTAGTATGAGTTTTCCAAACCCACGTACACACGTATACGACTCTGACCAAACAACACAAATTAATCAACTTACGAATAAACGGCGGCTAATTCAGAGAACTACTATCGTCAACCAATATTAATTTTAATACATAGTAGGTTCAGTTGGGAAGCTTCTACAGTCCAAGCTTGATGATGCAAAATAAGTGAGAACAACAGATACTCGAACCAATCTATCTATTTCCCCTAGAAAAAGAGAGCACACAGGTTTTGTAGCATAAAATGAGAAAATATATATATGGTTAATAGATGATCTACATACTTAGAGGTTTTTTTAGATGTTTGTTTTATTTAAATTAGCTTTACGTATTGACCATAATAGACTTTTTTTTTGGGTTGGCCAACGTGGAAGACATACTATTAAATGCTGTTTTGACCGTGTGATTGTGAACTCGGAATGATTGGCAACATTTCCAGCATCTGAAGCGGAGTTTTTGCGGCTTTATGGTTTGATCATTGACTTGTAATTACTAAAATTGCCTTCGTAGAAGAAATCCGAGAAAGTCGTTTAGATTTGATAAGCGGTCGTTGCAAATCAAAGAATTTAAAGATTACGTGAATCTGGGATGGAACTCAACAAGTTTAAATTATAATTATTCCATCTTAGATCGTATCCGGGAATGTAGATGTTCAATGGCTAGTTGTCGAAAGAATTCCAGACTAAATTCATCAAAACATATAGAGGAGTTACAAATTGAGATGGAGTTGGCGATGCTATCAACATGAGCATATCGTGATACAATTCCCCAAATAAGAAAAGACTTGGCTCAAGCTTACCGAGATGAGGAAGTTTACTGGCAATTAAAAAGTCGAAATTCATGGCTAAACTTAGGAGATCGAAATACCCGTTTCTACCAAGCTTGTACAAAGACTCATTTCTCCAGAAATAGAATCCACGCTATTTCAGATGCAGATGGAGTCGTTTATAAAGGGGATTTTGCAGTAGGAAAGCATGCTGAAGATTATTTTCAGACAATTTACAAAAGCGACAATAATACTGTGTTACCTCAGATTTTCTCTGAATTAACTCCAACGGTTTCTGACGAGATCAATTCATCAATCACAAGGGAATTTACAGATTCTGAAATATATGACGATGTCTGCAATATTGGTGCTGATAAAGCACCTGGTCCTGATGGTCTAACTGCTTGTTTCTATCAAGAATGCTGGGATATTGTCGGAAGAGATGTAATTACTGAGGTTCAACATTTCTTCAGGACGTCAAAGCTGAGACAAGGCATAAATCATACAAATATTTGTATGATACCGAAGATTGAAAAACCCACAACATTATCAGATTATTTGTGCAATGTACTATATAAAATAATTTCAAAACTTCTAGTTACTCGATTGAAGTCATCTCTGGACAAGATTGTATCAGAATCCCAAGCAGCATTTATCCTGGGACGTCTAATATCCGATAATGTGATGATAGCACATGAACTCATGCACTCATTGAAATCAAGAAAAAGAGTTTCTCAAACATATATGGCAATTAAAACGGATATGAGTAAGGCTTACGATTGTGTTGAATGGTGTTTTCTTGAAGAAACTATGCGTGCTTTCGGCTTCTCAAATTTGTGGATTGGATGGATAATGGCCATAGTCCGCTCAATAAGCTACTCGGTACTGATCAATGGAAGTCCACAAGGGCATATAACACCCGAAAGAGGACTACGGCAAGGGGATCCATTATCTTCGTACCTCTTTATTTTATGTGCCAACGTTATGAGTCATCCACTACAAGAAAACACAGTTTTACCAACGATTTTTTGCAACGATTTGAGTTCGTCGCAAATTACCATCGATTTACCAACGAATTTACAAAGATTTCGAGAATCGTAGCTAAATCGTCGCAAATTACCCACGAATATAAATCGTTTCTAAATCGTTGCCAATTAGCGACGATTTTATAATTCGTTGGTAATTTGCGACGATTTAGCTACGATTCTCGAGATTGTTGTAAATTCGTTGGTAATTAGCTACGATTTACCGACGATATATGAATTAGGTAAACACGTTTATTTTTCGGGTGTACCCGTTTTTAACGACGAAACATATCGTCGTTATTTCATTGGTAATTATTTTTTCGTTGTAAAATCGATGCTAAATTCGTTGCTAAATCGATGGTAATGAAAAAAAAAATCTATATATAGAGTCCAACCTCACTTCTTCTCTCTCACCAAAAACATTCACTTCTTCTCTCTAGATCTGACCAACAAAAAAAATGTCAATATACGAAACTAGAAGATGGATGTATAATCGTATTGATTCGGAGGGATCGCTAACGAAGGAGTTTAGTGATGGAGTGGAGGGATTCATGCATCAAGCAGGCATCATGCAAAGGACAATTACCAGCGGTATGATGTATTGTCCTTGTCCAAAGTGAATGAATAGGAAATTTATCACTATCTCAAAAGTCTGGTCGCATTTATTAAATAGAGGATTTGTGCCACATTACTATATATGGTATTATCATGGAGAAGGTCACGGGGATACAGCTAGTAGTGGTACCAATTATCAAGCATCAAATTTTGTTGAATCAAGTAATTTGCATCAATTTGATGATAACCCTACGGAGCAGCATGGTACTCTAGATCATGATAGGATTCATGATATGGTTACAGATGCATTTCATGAAACTGGAAATACATTTGCATATGACCATGAGGAACCCAATCTAGATGCAAAAATATTTTATGATATGCTAGATATGGCAAATCAGCCACTTTACGATGGATGTAGAGAAGGACACTCTAAATTATCGTTAGCAGCTAGGATGATGACTATTAAAACTGATCATAACTTAGCTGAGGTTTGCATGGATGATTGGGCTGATCTAATCAAAGAGTATTTGCCAGATGATAATTTAGCTGCTGAAACTTATTATGAGATACAGAAGTTGATTTCTAGTCTTGGGTTGCCGTCTGAGATGATAGATGTATGTGTTGACAATTGCATGCTCTTTTGGAAAGATGATGATAAGTTAGAGGAATGTCGTTATTGTCATAAGCCAAGATATAAGCCGCAAGGTAGTAGCCGGAATAAGGTACCATTCCAGCGTATGTGGTACCTTCCTATAACTGATAGATTGAAAAGAATGTATCATTCTGAAAGGACAGCGGCTGCAATGAGATGGCATGCAAATCATTTGCAGTCAGATGGAGAGGTTACTCATCTGTCAGATGCAAAAGCGTGGAAACACTTTCAGACGGTTCACCCAGACTTTGCCAAAGAGAAACGCAATGTATATCTTGGTCTTTGCACAGATGGATTTAGTCCATTTGGACCGAAACATCCGAAGCGGTCCCTTGATGTGTTTTTGCAGCCTCTAATTGAGGAATTAGAGCAGTTGTGGTATACCGGAGTTCGGACATACGATTTTGCAAGGAAAAGAAATTTTACTATGCGAGCCGTGCTTATGTGGACAATAAGCGACTTTCCGGCTTACGGGATGTTATCAGGTTGGACTACGCATGGGCGGTTGTCTTGTCCGTATTGTCTTAATCGCACCGATGCGTTTCAACTGAAACATGGGCGAAAGACAAGTTGGTTTGATTGTCACCGCCGATTTCTACCGCCTAACCATCCGTACAGGAGAAACAAACGGTTGTTTAGAAAGAACAAAGTTGTTCATGTTTCTCGACCTCTGTATCCGTCCGGGGAAGATTTGGAAGCGGAAATTGATCATTACGGAGCACATGAAACAGTCACTCGTGGTGGAAACTGGCATATTCCAGCTAATATGCCGGATGGATATGGGACCGGAGTTGCACAATTGGCATAAAAATAGTATATTCTGGAGGCTTCCGTACTGGAAAGACCATTTGCTTAGACATAATCTGGATGTGATGCACATTGAGAAGAATTTTTTTGATAACATCATGCATACAATGTTGAATGTGCGGGGAAGGACTAAAGATAGTGGTAAGTCGAGACTAGACTTGCCTGATATTTGTTCACGGAATGAGTTGCACATTACGAGCGATGGGAAATCACCTATTCCTATATTTCGATTGGGTGCGGAAGGAAAGTCAGCGTTGTTTAGATGGGTAAGTTCTGATGTAAAGTTTCCCGATGGGTACGTTTCTAATCTAGCCAAATCTGTTGAGAAAGGGCAAAAGTTTTCTGGGATGAAAAGTCACGATTGTCATGTATTTATGCAACGCCTACTTCCTTTCGCGTTTGCTGAACTTCTACCAGGAAATGTACACGAAGCAATTGCAGGTAAATTTGACATTTATATATTCATGTATATAAAGAGATTAAAATTTAACATTACCTTATGCGATTGTTTATTTTTAGGCATTGGCGCGTTTTTCCGAGATTTTTGTGCCCGGACTTTGTCAGAAGAAGTTATCGCACAACTTGATGTTAATGTTCGGAAAAAAGAATATAAATGGAATCAAAGTCGGAAATGGGGTCCCTGCTATCATCCATCTTCTTTTCGCCGATGATTTATTATTCTTTTGCATTGCAAATCAGAAGAATTGTGCTGCTATCAAAGAGGTTTTTCGTATTTAATTATGAACTATGTTCGAGACAGCGAATAAACCATGAGAAATCAATGATAACGTTTGGCTCTAAAATACATGGAGATAAACAAGAGAGGTTGAAACGAATTATTGGAATCCAAAATCATGGTGGAGGTGGTAAATATATTGGTTTACCTGGACAATTTGGCCGGAAGAAAAAGGAAATGTTCAACAATATCATTAATAGAGTCAAAGAACGAACTTCTTCTTGGAGTTCGAGATTTCTATCCCTAGCTGGTAAAGAAGTATTACTGAAGTCGGTAGCCATTTCAATGCCGGTTTACTCCATGTCTTGTTTTAAGCTTTCCAAACAGTAATTTCCGATATTGAAAGTATCTTGATGAGATTTTGGTGGGAAAAGAGTTCACATAAGAGGGGCATTATGTGGGTTGCGTGGAAGAGATTACATTACTCTAAAAAGGATGGTGGTTTGGGTTTTCGTGACATGTCCAAATTTAATGATGCGTTACTAGCAAAGCAAGCTTGGAGATTATTAACAAATTCAACATGCTTATTTTCACGCTTGTACAAAGCAAGGTACGGTATTTCAAGGATACACATCTTTTTGAAGCTAAAACTCGGCCGTATCACTCTTACGGATGGGCCTCTTTACTTCACGGAATTGATCTCTTGAAGAGAGGCTCACGCAACATTATTGGAGATAGTAGAAGCACTAGGAATTTTCAGGACAATTGGCGTCCAACGCAACCCCCTAGGCCGGCGATGCCTAATGATACCAACAATATGCAAATGGTATCGAGTCTCATTAAACATTTACCACATACAGGTCATGGGACGTAAAGGCTTTGTCCTCTTTATTGTCGAATGAAGATAGTGATCTTGCCCAATCTTTATCTATAGCATAACGGCCTGGTGAAGATAAAGTCCGATGGTATTATAATAAATCTGGAAGTTATTCAGTTGCCTCAGGATATTGGTTTTCCCGTCATAACAATGAGTTTGAGAAAGCAGCTGCTCAAATTCCGTATGGAGATCCAAAATTAAAAACAAGAATTTGGAAACTGAATATCATGCCTAAAATCAAACATTACTTATGGAGGATATTAACTAAGGCCATTGGTACAACTACTAGATTAATGACTAGAGGTGTCCAAATGGATACAACTTGTCAACGTTGCTGTGCGGAGGCAGAAACAATTAACCACATGTCCCGTTTCAGTTAAAACATGGAGGTTTTCAAAATTGTTGTTCATGTTTTTGTTTTCACCATCACATGATGTTGAGGAAAATATAAAAAACATCATGAATTTTCAAGGAATACAAGGGCCCTTTGATGAACAGAAGGTACTCCCGTTTTGGTTAATGTGGCGTATTTGGAAATCTAGAAACAATTTAATTTTCAATAATTGAAATAGCAAAATGGGCGATCGAGTTAAGCGAATACGATATCGAGTACCGAAGCCGCACGAGCGCTAAGTCTCAAGTCCTCGCCGACTTCCTCATCGAACTCCCTCATGAGCTCGTCACTCCCGACCTCGCAATAGCGGACACTTGGACTTTACACGTGGATGGCTCGTCGTCTAAACACGGCTCGGGAGTAGGAGTGAAGCTCGAATCATCGACATGAGAAGTACTGGAACAATCTTTCCGAATTTGTTTCGCAACTTCAAACAACGAAGCCGAGTACGAAGCATTGATTGACAGCCTACACCTCGCCAAAGAAATTGGAGCCGTCAAAATCCAAGCGTTTTGCGACTCACAACTCGTCACAAACCAATTAAACGATGAATATGAAGCAAAAAATGATCGAATGGACGCCTACCTCAAGGTCGTCCAAGGATTGGCAAAGGAATTCGAATCCTTCACCCTCACCAAGATCCCTCGCAAAGACAACACTTCGGGCGACGCAATTGCAGCACTCTCGTCAACTTCTAACTCTGACCTCCGAAGAGTGATACCCATCGCCAACATCGCGTCGCCAAGCATCGAGCTACCCAGAGGAGTGTGCCTCATCAATGAGTTGGAAGACGGCATGGACGATGCCGAACCCGAGCATATGGTGGACGCTAAGCCAGATCAAGACCCACCTGCATTTTTGGAAGAACCACCAGAACCGGACTAGAGAGTCGATATCCGCGCATACATCGCTGATGGAGAACTACTGGAGGATAAATGGGCAGCTCGGCGCCTAAAAGCAAGAGCCGCACACTACGTGCTAGAACACGAGCATCTCTTCTGATGGAGTGTAGGAGAAGTATTGATGCGATGCGTGCACGGCGGCGAAGTGACCGATCTAATGAGAGAAACTCACAAAGGAGCAAGCAGAAATCACTCCAGTGGCCGAGCTCTGGCTCTGAAGATCAAAAAACACGGCCATTACTGGCCAACCATGGTAGCCGATTGTGAGAAGTTTGTCGCCCGATGTGAAATATGTCAACGCCACGGCCCAACGATTCATGTACACGCCGAACTCCTAACTACGACGACTTCTTCTTATCTATTTATGCGGTGGGCTATGGATATCATTGGTCCAATGCCGGCCTCACGCCAAAAATGGTTCGTCCTAGTAATGACAGACTACTTCACAAAGTGGGTCGAAGCAGAATCATACGTCAACATACACCCCTAGATGTCCAGAAGTTCGTCTGGTAGTTCATCATTTGCCGACATGGAATTCCCTACGAGATCGTGATATGATTCCGGCAACGGAGGTTCAAGACGACGCATTGCATGTACCGGAAGGAGCAATCACGCGGTCTAAGGCACATAGTTTAGCCGAAGCGGTCCAGAGCTTACTTGGCGATATACGAATCAAGGAGGATCAAATCACGCAACCCGTCCTCACCAACCCTATCTTCAAATTCTTCGTGAAAACGGCCGTTGTGTGAAACCCGTTGTACTCTTTTTCCTTTATACGGTTTTGTCCCATTGGGTTTTCCGTATCAAGGTTTTAACGAGGCAACGGGCTAACACCGTCTTTCGGTCCGTTTCTCCCGAAGAATTCCGCGGGATCACTTGGCGAGAATTCAAATTCAAAACCGAAGCCAAGAAGTTCCCTCCACATTTTTCCCTCTCTAATTTCGAATTTGAACTTTTCTTTTCTTTTTATTTTATTTAAATTATGCATTTTTGCATGTCTTTGCATGTCCTTTACATGCAAGACCTTTGTCTTTCCCTAGGAGGGTGGTTAATGTCACTTCTTCTCCTATATATACTCTCCCTTCTCATTGTAACAAAACAACTTCTTTCTTAATATAATTTTCCCTTTGAGTTTTATACTCTCTCCTTTCGTTTCTTTAGAAGGTTATTCTTTAGAAATCTTTTTCGATTTATCAAAGAGCTTTCCGCATCTCTTTGACGCAATCTTCCTTTTCGTTACTTGTCCGGTTCTTCCTGTAATAAGGGGCTTAGAGAGTTTCGAGTTTCGAGTTTCATTACTCACGCTCTAACATCCTTATTCACGAATCCTCAAGTACCGAATCCACCGCCTCGTTTCTAAGTGTTCATCGTAGGATTGGGCCTAAGGATTTTCGGATTAATCGTCCACGCCTTAACATCTTTCTTCGTGGATCCTTCGAAGTCTAGGATTATCCAGCCCTCACCGTACCTAGAGCAAGCGGTCCTTAGTCGAATCATATCAAGTGGTATCAGAGCCACTTGCTCAAATTCGGTGAAATCATTCCTATCCTTTCATCTTCTACATTTTATTTCTCTTTTACTTTCTGTCTTAATTAAAACCATAATCAAAAAAAAAAAAAAAAAAAGAGGAATCCTCGAGATTCAGAATTTCGAAAGTCATATTTTGTTTTCGATCTTCTTGAAAGTTTCATTTACTTCGTTTATCTCTTTTGGCGAGGTACCACCATGTCTGAAGAGTCGCAATCCCCGGAAAGTACTGGACCAAATGTGCAAGCCATGATGGCAGAATTCACCCGAATGTTTGGGGTACTCAACGCGAGACTAGACCGAATAGAAGTGGCGGGAACCACTAATGTCAATCCGGCGAACGCTGAACCCGTGAATGTCAATCCCGTGAACGGCGAAGAACCCGAGGAACCGGGAAGGCGAAGGAAGGAACGGGCGAGACAAGCGCCGAATGAAGCAGACAATTACTACCTTACGAATGAGCACTCGTCTAGTGGGAGCCAACGGAGGCCGAGACGACGGGAAGCCCGAAACGATCTTGGAGGGCTTAAGCTCAAAATTCCCCCGTTTTACGGCAAAAACGACCCCGACGCGTTCCTTGAATGGGAGAAAAAGATCGAGCTAGTTTTTGATTGTCAAAACTACACCGAGGACAAAAAGATAAGGTTAGCCGCAACCGAATTTTATGATTACGCTATTAACTGGTGGAACTCTTTGGTGACAAATAGGAGACGCAATGGAGATCGCCCTATTGCCACATGGGACGAGATGATTATGATCATGAGGAGACGGTTCGTTCCCAATCACTACCACCGCGAACTACATCAGAAATTAAGGCGACTTGCCCAAGGCAGTAGAAGCGTGGAAGATTACTTCCAAGAGATGGAAGCGCTTATGATGAAAGCCGACGTCGAGGAACACGGAGATGCAACCATGGCGAGGTTTCTTTCCGGTCTAAACCGTGATATTCAAGACCGGCTCGAAATGCAAAGTTACGTAAACATAGATGAGATGTTGCACAAAGCGATCCTAGTCGAGCAGCAGCTCAAAAGGAGAAGCGTCGCACGTCAACCCATCGCTTCTAGCTCAAAACCGAACTTCCCCAAAGGAGACAGAGCGACTTACCCTCCCCGGGTCGATTCTAAGCCGAAGTCCGACTATAAGCCAAGCGCTTCCGGACACGACTACAAAGGTAAAAATGAATCAATTTATGTTCGTAATCGTGACATAGAATGTTTTAAATGCAGGGGAAAAGGTCACTATGCGAACAAGTGCCCAAACCCGCGAGCAATGATGATTCTAGCCAACGGCGATATCGTCACCGACGACGAGGAAGAAGGCGAAACCGAAACCGCTCCAATCATTGATGACTATGGTGAGGAATATGCGGTCGATGGTGAGCTACTTGTAGCTAGGCGCGTCCTTCTCACCCAAGAGCCGGCCGTTGAAAACGAGCAACGAGAAAACCTTTTTCACACACGATGCATGGTTAAAAACAAGGTTTGCTCTCTTATTATTGATGGCGGTAGTTGTACTAACGTAGCAAGCACTACTCTCGTTGATAAGCTAGGGATGGAGACAAAGAAGCACCCTCGGCCATATAACTTACGGTGGTTAAACAATCAACGTCAACTCAAAGTGACTCGGCAAGTTTCGGTCCCTTTGACGATCGGCCGGTACGAAGATGAAATCTTGTGCGATGTCTTGCCTATGGAAGCTGGTCACATCTTGCTTGGGAGACCGTGGCAGTACGACCGCAAAGCCGTTCATGAAGGATTTACGAACAAGCATTCGTTCGAGTACAAAGGTCGGAAAATCACTCTTGCACCTTTAGCTCCGCATGAGGTATTCCGCGACCAACTTAGACTAGAGCAAAATCACGGCAAAAGCAATGTAAGTACTTCTTCACCCGAATCTACTGTTGAGTTAAAAGGTGATGAGTAAAAAAAGAAGGGGAAATTGCCCGTGAACGAATCTATGCTTATTAAACCAAGTGATCTCAAACATGCTCTTATTTCTCGGCAGCCTTTTGTCTTGTTAGTTTTTAAGGAAAATCTTTCGAGTATGACTGACCTTGAGCCGGAAATCCCGAGCAGTATCTCGTCTCTTTTACAGGATTATTCCGACGTTTTTCTGGAAGACGGTCCGATCGGATTACCGCCGATCCGAGGCATCGAGCACCAAATCGATTTTGTTCCTGGCGCTACCCTTCCGAACCGTCCTGCATACCGAACAAATCCCGTAGAGACAAAAGAACTTCAACGTCAAGTCGATGAGCTTATGGCTAAGGGGCATATACGTGAGAGTATGAGCCCATGCGTCGTTCCCGTATTACTAGTACCCAAGAAGGACGGAACGTGGCGAATGTGTGTCGATTGCCGTGCAATAAACAACATCACGGTAAAGTACCGCCATCCGATCCCAAGGTTAGACGACATGTTAGATGAACTTCATGGTTCAAGTGTGTTTTCCAAAATTGATCTTAAAAGTGGCTATCACCAAATTCGCATGAATGAGGGTGATGAGTGGAAAACCGCTTTTAAAACGAAACATGGTCTTTATGAGTGGCTCGTTATGCCCTTCGGTCTAACCAATGCGCCTAGTACCTTTATGCGTTTAATGAACCATGTTCTTAGGTCGTATATAGGTCTCTTTGTGGTCGTCTATTTTGATGATATTCTCGTTTATAGCAAGAATCTAGACGAACATGTCGAACATTTGCGATTGGTCTTAGACGTGCNCAAGCAAGGAAAGGAGAACGTGGTCGCCGATGCTTTGTCCCGGAGATATACGCTGATCTCTACACTCGATGCTAAAGTTCTCGGTTTTGAAATGATCAAGGAGACTTATGCAACCGATTCAGACTTTCAGGAAGTTTTCTTATCTAGCTCTAAATTCGCATTTGGAAAATATTTTCAAAGTGACGGTTTCTTATTTTACGAGAACCGTCTATGTATACCTAATTCCTCTTTGCGAGATTTACTTGTTAGGGAAGCACACGGAGGAGGACTTATGGGTCATTTCGGCATTGCCAAGACTCTCCACATTGTGCAAGATCACTTCTTCTGGCCGCATATGAAACGTGACGTTGAACGCATTTGCAACCGGTGCACGACGTGTAAGTTTGCTAAATCCAAACGTCAAAACCAAGGTTTGTACTCCCCTTTACCAATCCCTAGTGCTCCGTGGACCGATATTTCTATGGACTTCATCCTTGGTTTGCCTAAGACTAGGAGAGGTAGTGATTCTATTTTCGTGGTTGTTGATAGGTTCTCAAAAATGGCACATTTTATTCCATGTCATAAAACGGACGATGCATCGAACATAGCTGATTTATTCTTTAGGGAAATAATTCGATTGCATGGCATGCCTAGAACCATTGTTTCAGATAGAGATACAAAGTTTCTAAGTTATTTTTGGAAGACCTTGTGGTCTAAGTTAGGAACAAAACTTTGCTTTTCTACAACTTGTCACCCCGAGACCGACGGTCAAACGGAAGTCGTCAATAGGACGTTAGGCACTCTCTTGCGAACTGTTGTTAAAAAGAATCTTAGAACTTGGGAGGATAGTTTGCCGCACTTAGAATTTGCATACAACCATGCACAGCATTCAACTACCATGTTTTCGCCTGTTGAACTTGTCTATGGCTTTAATCCCCTTACTCCACTTGATTTAACGCCTCTTCCTTTGAGTGAATACGTAAGTATGGATGGAAAGAAAAGGGCCGAGTTGGTAAAACAGATGCACGAGAAGGCAAAGGCAAACATCGAGCGCAAGACGGAGCAATACATCAAACACGCCAACAAAGGACGGAAGAAGAGGACGTTCGAACCAGGCGACCTTGTGTGGATTTATCTACGAAATGAACGGTTTCCGGAAGCAAGGAATTCCAAGCTCAAACCGAGAGTCGATGGACCATTCACTGTTTTGGAAAAGATTAACGACAACTCCTATAAACTTGATCTCCAAGGTAAGTATTCCGTTAGCTCAAGCTTCAACGTTGCTGATATTATCCCTTATATTGCAGATGATACGGATTTGAGGGCAAATCCTTTTCAAGAGGGAGGGGATGATATGATTCCGGCAACGGAGGTTCAAGACGACGCATTGCATGTACCGGAAGGAGCAATCACGCAGTCTAAGGCACAGAGTTTAGCCGAAGCGGTTCGGAGCTTACTTGGCGATATACGGATCAAGGAGGATCAAATCACGCAACCCGTCCTCACCAACCCTATCTTCAAATTCTTCGTGAAAACGGCCGTTGTGTGAAACCCGTTGTACTCTTTTTCCTTTATACGGTTTTGTCCCATTGGGTTTTCCGTATCAAGGTTTTAACGAGGCAACGGGCTAACACCGTCTTTCGGTCCGTTTCTCCCGAAGAATTCCGCGGGATCACTTGGCGAGAATTCAAATTCAAAAACCGAAGCCAAGAAGTTCCCTCCACATTTTTCCCTCTCTAATTTCGAATTTGAACTTTTCTTTTCTTTTTATTTTATTTAAATTATGCATTTTTGCATGTCTTTGCATGTCCTTTACATGCAAGACCTTTGTCTTTCCCTAGGAGGGTGGTTAATGTCACTTCTTCTCCTATATATACTCTCCCTTCTCATTGTAACAAAACAACTTCTTTCTTAATATAATTTTCCCTTTGAGTTTTATACTCTCTCCTTTCGTTTCTTCAGAAGGTTATTCTTTAGAAATCTTTTTCGATTTATCAAAGAGCTTTCCGCATCTCTTTGATGCAATCTTCCTTCTCGTTACTTGTCCGGTTCTTCTTGTAATAAGGGGCTTAGAGAGTTTCGAGTTTCATTACTCACGCTCTAACATCCTTATTCACGAATCCTCAAGTACCGAATCCACCGCCTCGTTTCTAAGTGTTCATCGTAGGATTGGGCCTAAGGATTTTCGGATTAATCGTCCACGCCTTAGCATCTTTCTTCGTGAATCCTTCGAAGTCAAGGATTATCCAGCCCTCACCATACCTAGAGCAAGCGGTCCTTAGTCGAATCGTATCAGATCGTCACAATTAACGGGTCTCAATTCACCTCGGCTATAACAAAGTACTAGCAGAAATTCCGAGCTCTAGCTATATTTTGAGTTAGGAATTCACTTGAACATATTATCGATAACTTCCAACAATCGAAGAAAGGATAAAAATAAGTTTTTCAGTTTGGACTTCAAATGCATACTTCTATTCAAAGAAGTAGAACTCACATTTTCTTCAATGACTAAGATTCTCATGCAACTTTTGAAATATACATCTATCGCAATGCTAAACTCAGATCATCTTCAATTACGTATAGTGTATAATTTGTCTTCCTCTTAATTGATATCTCATCCAATATCCATAGAACATGTTCATCCTCAAAGACTTCAATTACATGTTTGCAAATAAAGTTGTCGACATTCATTTTGAAAATCTTCTATGTGCTAATTTAATCAATGGAAACAGCCAAACCATGTAATCTAACAGTTAAAATAATAATGAAATGAAATCTGCAGCTAAATTCAACAGTTTTATAAGCCTCAATGGTTAACTAATTTTTTTTTTTTTAGCAAGGCCCTCGAACCTTGTAAGCCTCAATGGTTTTTTTTTTTTAGCAAGGCCCTCGAACGTCCTTTTTTACCTCATGAAGATAAAAGAGTGTGGTTTCCTTTCGCAGGCTTCACCATTCGTATAGCTTCTTTCTAGATGGGAAATTGAGACAATTCTGGCACAACTAAAACCCATACCAAAAAAAAAAAAAAAATAGTTCGCATGCAATCAATTGAAAGTAAGATAGAAAATTCATCGAAAAGGGTTACTAACCGGCAATCCAAAAGTATTTCAACAAATGACGAGAAGACGATGGGTTTTTTTTTTTAAAAAGTGACATATGTTGTCTTGAAAAGTTTAGAATAATACCTGCAAATCAAATTTAGGGTTATGTTGGTTCATGGTTCGTTTCTTCGGCGTGGTAAGAAATCTAGGTTGACAATATTGATCTTTGTTATGGGCTGTAGGTTTGACTAAGGGATTCGTCATCATGAGGTAAAATGAGTGAAAGATTTGAAGAAATTTCTCGGCGCAGCTAGGTTTTTGACAAGAGATGGGTGGTTTTTTTTTAAAGGAGAGTTGAATTAGTTGTATATTTTCTTCAACGCTGATTTGGAAAAAAAAAATTGACCAATAAGGGGGGGCTGACGTGTCGGGTCATCTGCACCCACTCCGCTTCTTGCCAATTTAAAAACAATCGACCCGCCCCCACTCCGCTTCTTGCCAATTTAAAAATTATCGACCCGCACCCGGTCCGCGGCGGGTCAAAACCCGCGAACTCGCGGGTAATAACTCGAATTGACAGGCCTACCATTCACCAAAATTAAAGAAGCAAGCAAATTTGAAAAAAATAAGAAAAAATATATATATAAACGTCACAATAAAAGCGTAACAGATTTGCTTTGCAAATCATTGACTCAACAATACCGTAGAAACACAACATATTTGATGTGTTATAGTGTGACATCGAAACCCTAAATTAGAATAGGGGAACCCAAACATATTATTTTAACTTTTAGTAATTTATTTAGGGTAAATAAGTTTTCCTTACACAATAGTGTGTATATTTGAAAAAAACTAGTGGTGGTAATTTTGGAACAAAAACTTTAAAATGTAATATTTTAGGATATTTCTGTTTTTAATTTAATAATTACTTTAGAATATTTATATTATTCGTAAAATATTTTATCTAACATTTGTGTTACATACTATTTTTTACTATTCAAACCGCTTGATAACTTTTTACCATTCAACATATATTTTGAACCGTCTAATCTGCTTGATCAGCACTTTTTTATGTTTGATCCGCTTGATTTACACTTGATCTGTTTGCACTAATTGATCTGCTTTCACCATTCGAAGCCATATATAGACATGCATGCTATCATATATAAAATTTGGGTTTTATTTTTTAGATTCATATAGATTAAATAGTTGAAAGTTTCATATCTTACATAACAATGACAAAAGTGGTTAAGCTTATTTGGAGAGGAGACCAGTCCGTAAATTAAGGAGTTTCTTTAAATTATCGTATTATTATATTTGAATTTAAATTTATTACACTAAAGTTTATAATCAAACAAAATATACTGTCATCCGAGCTTCAACTATTATGATAAACAATTTCAAAATATGAAGATTATTAGTAAACCAAAGAACTTATGTGAAAACTTGGCTTTTTGGCCTGTGTTTTATCGACTAATTTTAACTCAAACTTAATTAGTGGGATTTCGAAATATTTGTAAATTTTATAAAATTGAAACTAAAATATTTTAAATCCCTATAAGTGATGAGTTACACTAATTCAAATTGCTATATCACTTTACTCAAGTCAAGGTCGTAATCCAAGCAACCTTGAAGCTAATTAACACAATCAAAGAAAATATGATATTCTCCTTCCTCGACACAGAAGAAGCAGTGATTATCGATATTAGACTCCGTTGAAGCTGACAGGCCCGACTTTGAGCCCAAACTGGGCAAGTCTATATTTGTGGTCCTCAGTTTTATAAAACAATTTCAAAAAATATCTTTCAAGATCATGAGTTCTAAACGTAAATTAAAGTTTTATACCTTTTTGATTTTTTTAGAATGTTTACAGAGAGAAGAAAGAAAAGAAGAACACCGAGAACAGAAAAAGAAACGCCTAAATCCATCTAAGATGGCTAGCTATAAGACTAACAATAAAAGAAACAGAGTTGCAAAATAGATTCAACGAAATCCCAAAACCTCCGACGAGGACTAGACGGATTTGCGGATTAGAATCCAAACAACTCAGGTGGAGCTACTTGGGAACTCAACTCTACCTTCTCTGCTTCGGCTAGCCTTCAAAGTTGTCGTCAGCTTCTGCTATCTGAGCCCGTACTCAAAGCCCTGGAGAGCCAAACCTTGAGCTCCTCCAATACCGGCCAAGAAGAAACCAGCAAAGTAAACTACCAAAACGGGCGTTCTCCTATAACAGCTCGCCACCCTTATCATCGGGATTGGGAAAAGTTACAGCGCTCAAGACACAGTTCTCAAACCTGGAAAACCCGAGTCACCACCTCCGATATTCTAGTCCAAGCTTGTTGCAAACCCGAGCCGCTACTAAAGCCTCAGAGCGGGCGACTCGCTGAAAGACAACCTCCCAATAGCTCGAACCCTCGCATACTCGAATCCCAGACCGCTTCACCATCAACTCCACGTCTCCACCGGAGAGGCAACGAAGGATAAGACGAACACCAACATTCGAAGCATACACCAGAGAAGACAAAGAACTCGCAGTTGCCAATCACGGAAAAAACGCCCCATCCAATCACCGAGGTTGAGCAGCTCACTGCTTTATCCGCCAAAACGTCGAACCTCATCCCGCCGACAGAGACAGACCGAAACAGCTCCTCGAACGCCATACTCTAAGCGATCTGGATCTGCAGAGGAGCTCCCCGAGTCTGCAAGCCGAGGCAGTCACTCCAAGACACGTCCACGAGCGAAACCACATCTCGCCGTCGTCGCCCCAAGACTCTCCTCCGTCACGAAGATTGAGCTCACAGCTGGTGGTGTTAATCGGCGCCTGCAGAAGGTGAGCGTCGGCACCGAAGAGACTCCTCCAAGACGGCGCTAGCTAGGGCGGCGAACGAGTGAAAATTGAGAGAGAAAGGAGAGGGGCGCGTGGGGCGCGTGGGGCTACGTGCTGAATAGCCAAAATGGATTTATTTCAAAATGGTAAAGTTACCCATTTTTTTCTAACTGCGGTCATCTTAAAGAATTTCTGGTTCGTGTGTGGAAATCATAATAGTTTATGGAACAAGATGACCTGCATGTCTAAGAATATTCCAAATCTTTGCAGATGGGAACTACATAGTTATAAGGCTGATATTCAACATGACAACATACCAAATTAGTTCATCATCAAGATCATTAAGTGAGATACATATATGATTAAGATCGTACAAAGTTAATTACCTTCAATTCTGATCTAGCTGTAGGAAGAATCCCAGTGGACTATTTTTAAAGAAAGAGGACACATATTTGCTTTCAATAGAATACCAAAATGACAAGGACATGTTGTGCCAAAAAAATCAAGATAAAGTGACCTTAATTAATAGATCCAAAACTCACACCGAAAACTATATTTCTGCCATCCCATGGAAAATTGATGAGTTTTTGTACACGTATAAAATCCAAAAAATGGCAAGTTTGTGGACTGACTTCCTACAGATCGAAAACGATTCTGAAGTTAACTCTAGAAATAGTAGATTGTTTATTTATTAAATCTGTCTAATTAGTGTCTAAAAATTGCTTGTTATTTTGTTTCACGATAAATAAAGATTACAAAAGTCTTCCATTGGCACAATGATCTATATGAAGTAGATTTGAGAGACTTGATTTGTTCATTCAAAAGCTACACATGGAGAATGCAGACATGCAACATACAGCGCTAACACAAATATAAACATATTTAAAATAACATTTTTATTTACCGGAAAAATTATTGGTGTTCAATATGGAAAGCCAGATTCAATAACAAAAAATATATATTATCCGGAAACCGAAATGAACGTCCTCTTATTTCCAAACGACACATGATGAAAAACCCTAGGAAAAGCTACAGCCTACAGTGATACTATTAGATTTTTAAAAATATTGTGGGTCTACATTAACAAAATAATAAAAACAAATGTAGGTCTAGTACGTAATTCTTTTAGTACATTTTAGTTGTTTCGAGAAAAGCAGACGTATTCGTTTTCTCGTCAACAAAATTCTCACTGTAATAAAAATTCCACCAGCCGCTTCACGAGACCGTGACATCAACGTACGGTTCGATTCATCTCACAGTGACACTTGAACGGCTCAGATCTAAGAAGGTAGGGCCCAGAGAAAAGCTTCCCCAGGTATATGGCATGACGTCCGTAATTCGAAGCGACAATGAAAATGGAAAATCAGAAATACGTGGAAGCTGATTGGTTGATGTCTTTCTCGGTCGAGATGCCACGTGTATTATTACCTTTTTCCCTCTGCGTGTTTCGCCACTTTATTTATTCCCTCGCTTTAGCCAATGAAAATTTTCCATGTGTTGGGATCCAAAAGCCCACGAAGATTTTTAGATGTCGACACCTTATATAATATAATAAAAAATTGTTTTGAAATTTAAGAAAAATTGTTTTTATTTAAATTTTACATTATGATTAACTAATTATTATAGATAAAACTGTCAATTCGTAATAATTTATCTATTTAACCCGTTTTGCAATAGACTAAAATATTATTCGGGCTAACCCGTAAAAACCTATAATCTTGAAAACATAAATCTAATATGCACCGTTTAATGACTCTGGTTTTTGTGGTTAGTTTACGAATTCTTAAAAAAAAATTTTTTTGTGTCTAATTTATAAAATTTGTAAAATATTTTTTTACTTTTTTTTTGATATATATTCAAATAAAATATAATAAATTCTAGTGAAAAATATAGCAGGATTTTGAATAGATTTTTTTTTTTTGAATATAGATGGATTGATTATTATTTTAAAATATATAGTATTAAAAATAATTAAGAAACTAAATAGTAAATAACCTATCTAATGAGAAATAAATACTTTTCATATTCTCATCAATAATTTTAAAAAAAAATTATATTTTTTCCTATTTCAATTATCTTTTCTTATTTGTAATGGCATTTCATGTAATAACTTACAAAACAAAGTTCTTCTTAAATAATATTATAGAGATATTATATCTTACGTTATCTATGGAATTTGGAATTTGCTTGTAAGATTCTTATTTTAATTTATTTTCTATTCACATTCTTATTTTATTTGTTTTATATTTACATTTATATTCAGACAAATAATTATTATATTGAATTTGGTTTTGTAATCTATTTTTAAAACAAAAATCAAAATTTGCGAAAATGAAAAATTATATCACTACAGCCACGGTTAGCCACGAAACTATTCGTGGAAATATGAAAATCAAAAAATTTGGCCAGGAAATATTTATTCCCGGGTTTAATTTGGCGACGAATTATTTTATTCGCGGGTGAATATTCTGTCCCGGCTAATATTTAGGGATATAGCCACAAATAGCAACAAATGAAGGTGTGGATGTGTTGATTAAAATAGTAAACCCTATTTTCTTACCACTAATATATGCCGCCTCCAGCTTTTTCACTCTAAGGCTTCGAATGGTGATAGCGGATTGGGCAGTACGGGACAAGCGGTTATAGAGGTGTGGTGTGGTTGAAAGAAACACATCATGCGAAACAAGTGTGGTTAGTGTGTAACAAGCGGTACGGGACAATATGTGAATGGTGAAAAAAATAACATGCGGTGCGGTACAAATGTTTGAATGGTGAAAATATAAAAAGAGGTGTGGCAGTTTAGATAAATATTTTACAAATAAAAATGGATTAATAATACTAATATAATTATAAATTAAAATTACTATCGATTACTTTGATTTTCCCATAACATATTTGCAATATTTGTCCCTTATTTGCGTCATATGTTCTCCATCAGCTATCTCTGCTGCTTCCATGTCACTACTAGAAAACATGGTTTTTGCAACGAAATATTTCGTTGCAATATTTGCGACGAATTTGCAACGAATTTGGGATGGAATTGAAAATCGTTGCAAAATTGTTGCTACTTAGCAACGAAATATTTCGTCACAAATTCGACGTAAATTAGCGACGATTTAGCATCGAATTAACAACCATGATGAAGATTGACGCAAATTCGTCGCTAATTTTAAACAATGTTGATTTGAGGTAAGGTTTGCAACGGATTTGCAACGATTCGTTGCAAATCTGTTGCAAGACTGTAAGATTGTTTCAAGATTGTCGCAAATTCGTTTATGCTAAATATTTTTATCTTTAAAAGTGTGCGTTTAGATGTGTAAAACACATTTATTATATTCTTTTTGCCAAAACCATAATAATATGATTGTATATAATGAGTTTTGACAAATCAATTTTTTTTTTACTTTACCTTACTTCACATAAAACATTATAACATATGGTATATAAGATTATGTAAAAAATTTTTTTTCTAAAATTACATATTTTTCAAAACTTATTACATACTATTATATTTTGATGAGTATGACAAAAAGAATCATATTACGTGTGTTTTAAACATGTAAAACACATTTTGAAGATAATTTTTTGAAGATAATTTTTTTAAAGGTTTGCAACGATTCGTTGTAAATTCGTTGCAAATCTTCGAGATTGATTTCAAGACCATAAACCTCAACTCAAATATCGTTCCAAGGTTACGACGAATTTGCAACGATTCGTCGCAGTTTCGTCACAACACTGTTTGTACATATTTTCGTACACGACTACAATAATTAGTAAATATTTAAATATTAATTATTCGTTGCAAATTCGTTGCAAAAATAACTAAAATAGTAAATCGTTGCAAATTCGTTGCAAAATTTGGGACGGATTTGCAACGATTGTTTTTTTCGATTTTAAAAATAATAATTTAAAACATCGTCGCAAATTTGACGCAATTTCGTTGCTATATTGAAGATTCTATCGAAACCTCAAAGGAACAGTGAAGACTGATTAGCAACGCAATTGCGACGGATTCTAAGCATTCGTTGCAAGTCAGTCGCAAATCGGTAGTAAAAGTTGTTTTTGGATTTTTAAATATGGATTTTAAACATGCAAAACAATCTAACTTTCATTCTTTTTGCCTTAAACATGATAGTATGATTGCAAGGAATGAGTTAAACATAAGTTTTTAAAAATCAAACATATTTTATATATCATGTACACTTACAACATTTCACACCTTATAACATACACTTATACTATATAATCTAAAGGTTTGAAAAACTACATTTTTCAAAACTCATAATGTAATGTTTTTATTGATTAATAGCAATTTAGAAACATTTAATTGTGTGTTTTGGGCATGCAAAAACAACTTTTACAATTTTACAATTTACAACTGATTTGCGACCTGTTGCATCGAATTAATTTGATTCGTCCCAAAATCGTCGCAAATCCGTCGCAATTTTCAAATATTTTCATATTCCCTCCTGACAAATTTTCAATTTTTTTGAAAGAGTTTGTGACGAATTTGCGATGATTCGTCGCAATGTTAAAATTTAGATTTGTTTTTGCGGCAAACAAAATTTCGAAAATTTTGGGACGACCCCAATTCCCTATATATAGCCGCATATCCATCCTCTCCCAACTCACTCATTTCCTACAACTTCTCTCTCTTCAAAATCTTTCCTAAGTCTCCACACCCTCTCTCTAGCCAAACTGTTAAATTTTAAATTAGATTTAGTTTTAGTTTTAGTTTTAGTTTTAGTTTTAGCTTTAGTTTTAGTTTTAGTTTTAGTTTTAGTTTTAGTTTTAGTTTTAGTTTTAGTTTTAGTTTTAGTTTTAGTTTTAGTTTTAGTTTTAGTTTTAGTTTTAGTTTTAATTTTA
>PKMM01056645.1:36833-76683 GCA_002933915.1 Eutrema heterophyllum
TTTTTTTAAAAAAAAAAAATCGTCGCAAATCCATCGCTAATCTGGGATGGATTTGCAACGATTTATTTTTCCGATTTTTAAAATTAATAAATACAAATATTTAATTCGTCGCTAATTTAGGACGGATTTGCAACGATTGTTTTTTCCCATTTTTAAAATTAATTAATTCATCGCATTGTAGTCACTAAATCGTTGCATATGTTGCGACGATTTAGCGTCCAGATTATTTCGTCGCAAAGATTGCAACGAATTCGCGTCGAATCGCAGATTGCGTCCAGCTATTTGTGACGATTTGTATTTCGTCGCACATCCGTGGCAACACCGGTTTTGGGACGATTTTGCAACGAAAATGGGCGTTGCAAACCGCATGTTTTCTTGTAGTGTGTCACTTAAATCAAGCTCACAATCTGTGTTCTCCATTTTGATCTCTGTCATTACTTCCGCAAAAGTTGCATCTGAAAAATTTGAAATTTTGATAAAATTATGTAATCCCATTGTAGTCATTACCACTCTTTTGTATGTGAATATTATATCTTGGGAATTCACAAAAAATCCTCCACTTCTTTTTCCAAACTCCAAAAGTTCTCTCGATAACAGAACGTAAAGACGCATGACATCGATTGAATAATTCTTTTTTATTCCTCGGAGGAGGGCTAGAGTAGAACTGCGACATATGATACCTCACAACTCTGTTTCGTGATGATCTATAAGGAGCCAGAAAACCTTGTTTGTTAGGATAGCCAGAATCAACGACAATACTTCTCTGACGGAGGCAAAGGGAACTCAGAATCACTTTGTTGTGCCATTGTGAGAACGGCTGTGTCGTGACATGATATCGGTGCTCCATTCCAAATATATGTGAATAACATATTCAAATCACATATTGCTCACCTTTGCCACTATCATGGGTGAACTCATTCGAAGGGTGTGTATCATCGTCAATGTTAACACGATACACTTCTTCATTTTCTTTGGCCTCTGCTACATGATTTTGAGGAATATCACTACCATTGATGTCTGAGTAACCATGCATATCATCATACGCATGTCCCTCATTCATTATCTCTTCTCTTCTTGGTCGGGAGGACTGTTGATGCTGCGAATAAACATTGTGTAATGCAAGACATCGTACCATCACATCCCAAAATTGTGGCGTTTGTCGGTTAAACGTTTTTGTTATTTTGCATCCCTATAAAACACACATATATATATATATATAATTTTTTAATAACAAAAGATTATGATTTATTACCGACTCATGACCATCCCACCACTCATATGATGCATAAATCATGGATGTCTCAGGATCAACCGAGATACCGGTAGAATTCATCAGAAACTTCCACCTCTTGTACGATTTTTTGAAGTCATCGAGTTTGTTTTTGAAAAACCTGTAAGTTATATTCATATTAAATGCAAGTTTGAATTTTTCAACCATGTACTATCTACCAAGGGCAGTAGGATCTTTAAGAGTGTAATTATTCATGGAAATTGCATGATCGTACAATTCAATCAATGTTTTTTCTTGTTCGTAAGTCCATCTAAACCTTGTCGTGTTCTACAAATTTTTAAAATTTGTAGAGTTAGTTTAATATTCTTCTATAAAATCTAACTACTATGAAATTTTCTATAAAACCGAAATAAAAATACTTACTCTTATTGTTGTCTCATTGGGAGCATTTGTGTCTCTTTGTCCAGAAGAATTTGTGTTCGACCGACGCCTAGACGACATATCTGCATTTATCAACATAATATCAATGATAATAAGTTTCAACACAAATTTTCTTAGTAATAAATTATACAATATATATTTTCTTCAAATGATTAGTAATCAATTATACAATATATATTTCTTACAAATGATTAGTATTTCCTAGAGGACATATCTGCATTTCTCGTTCACTTTCTTTAACTTTTGTATTTGATTTTTTAAAAATAATATATGGAAAACAATTAAAATTACTCATTTTAAATTATTTATAGCTTTCTAATATAACATATAACATATAAATGTGAAGTAATTGAAATTTGAATAAATTCTTAGTAAATATGAGTGTATATGTTTTATTTAAAAACTATAAAATACTAACTTTGGTTCCATCATAAAATTATTTAGTTGAAATATTGTGTAGTAATTAAATAAAAGCTAATTAAATATGTTAAAATTAACTAATTCAACTTATAGACACATTCAACTAATTTTTGCCTTTATATTGTTTCTAAAAAGATAATTGAGTTAATTAAATTTCATATATTTAAGGTATACCAAATAAATAAATAAATTTATTTACTTAATCATTCAAAATAGAAATAAAAAAATTTACCTCTTCACTTCTTCTTAGAGCGTGAAAGAATTTGTAAAGTTTGTGATAGTCTTTCTAGTGAAATGTGGCTAAAATATTAGCAAATTTGATTTTTATAGGCAAAATTTGTGATGGTCAGCTTTTTATTTTTGTTTTTTCTTTATTTATATTAAAAATAAAAATGTGATGGTTTTTTTATTTTTTTACAAAATTTGTGATGTTTTTTTTTATTATCCAACAAAAAAATCAATAATAATAGTAAAAAGTAGTCAACTTTCAACAGTGGAACAAACCACGTGTATTTGGCTTTTTCTCTCATGCATATGCGGTCCATATACAATTATCTTCTCTTTTGTCCTGGTCAACTTTTTATTTTTGTTTTTACTTTATTTATATTAAAAATAAAAATGACAAAATGTTGTCAAAACCAAAATTTGGTCTACCTAATGGTTTATTGGTCCCGGGCTCCACATTCACAGCGTAAGTCTCTTTTAGTTTCTTCCACAAACACACTTCCATCTGAAAACCCTTTTGTCTTCACGCTCTTTCTCTCTCAGTTCTTCATCTTCTATGTCAACTCTTTCTTTCTCTCTCAGACTGACTCACTGTTTAGGGTAAGATGTCACTCTCTCTCTCTATCTCTCAACTTATTTGTTTAGTTTCTCAGATTCACGCTCTCTCAGATTCAAGCTCTCTCTCTCTCTCAATTTTTTGCTCAGATTCACGTTCTCTGTCTCTCTCATTTCTATGTCTCTCTTTGTCAGACTCACTCTATATTTTTTTGCTAATTTGCAGATGAATTTTGAGGCCCTTCTTCATCATCGCAGAGAACTAACCGAACTCGCCAAACTCGCTTGCCACCTGGAGCAACGAGGTCAGCTAGTTCCATCGCTTCCCGACATCCCCTTCCTAGCCTTGCGGCAGTGATGGGTGCACCAGAGAGACGGAGCATGCCTCATCTTCATCCACTAAAGGTCAATGGAAGTTTAGGGTGAGTTCATAAGTTTCTTCGCATGCATACGATTTGGGTTCTTGATGGTTGAGAAATTGATGATTATGTGTTAAGTAAATCTGGTTTGGTAACAAAACGAAAGTATACAGAGATTAAACTATATGTCCGAACTACAAATCTATGAAACTCGTTTTTTATTTGAGATGTTAAGTAGTTCTGATTTTGTTAGTAACTTAGTATGTAATAGAGTCTGATTTGATGATAAAAAAACAGTTTCGTTTGCTTTTCCATAGGAATCTGATCGAAGTGAAACCATCATATATATATATGTAGGCCATGAAATGTTTTAACTTTTTGATAAAAATCTGTGATAGACAAGATTTGAGCAATGATATTTCGTAGATGTTGAATCATTCATATATATGACCTTTTACTTTTTTTAAGTTTGCAGTATGCTTTTTACAATCATCTATAAATCTCTTTTTCTTTCGTAGCATATGTGTCATAACTCCATAAGTTATTATCGAACATATAGTGTTGTTCATAGATGCTACACATTTGTTCCCTTTCTGCCTTATATGCATTCTGCCCAGATTTGATCAATTCATTTGGATTGTTGAATAGCAAAACAAACATTAACTTTTCTTATTCTTTTTGCAGACTGCTATGAACAACAAAGGGTGTATCTATGGTCTCGGATCAATTCAAGATCTTGATGTTGATCCGAACGAGTCTGCCGCTGCTTCTCTACGCAGAAACTTAGATGTAAGTATGCGTGTGAACAATATGGAAGAGAACATAGGCGAGGTGAAGGACGATGTGGGTGGGGTGAAGAACGATGTGAGCGACATGAAACGAGCTTGGAAGTGCTCTTACGGCGTAACGGAGTCGATCCGGTTACACTCCAACCAGTTTCACGTGGTGAGGATGTGTCATCTGCTCCGAGTCCTCATTATGAGTCTGCTCATGATCCTACCCAGCAGCAGCCTAACCAGAACTCACCCATCAACCTTGGAGCATTCACACTTCAATCCGTTCCTCAATATTTTGAAGAACTTCATTAGTCGGTCTGTCGGTCGATAAGCAGCAGAGGACGAGAGCAAAGCTAGCCAGCCATTAGGTCCTAATGTCTTATATTAAACCTTCTAACTTTTGGGTAATTCCTAGGCACAGTTGAGGCTGAAGAGACTGCTGCGTTTGGTTTTGTAAATGGAACATTTCCCTTTCGTTACTTGGGCCTACCATTGCTGCATAGAAAGCTCAGGAAGTCGGAATACTCTCCACTTATTGACCAAATATCCTTAAGATTCACTCATTGGGCAACAAAGACACTCTCCTTTGCGGGCAGGTTACAACTAATCTCCTCTGTTATCTATAGCACAATCAACTTTTGGATGTCATCTTTTATCTTGCCCAAGTGTTGCTTTAAGTCCATTGAATAGCTATGCAACCGGTTCCTTTGGTCTGGTGACACGTTAAAGAAAGGAGATATCAAAGTCTCTTGGCAACATGTATGTCTTCCTAAGACTGAGGGAGGTCTTGGACTCCGTAACTTCAGGATTTGGAATCGAACCTTGAATCTCCGGCTCATATGGATGCTTTTTGCAAATAGAGCCTCACTATAGGTCGCTTGGAACCATTTTCACCACCTGAGACATGATAATTTTTGGAATGCAAAACCGGATGACCATCATTCTTGGATATGGAAGACACTTCTTGCTCTTAGACCATTAGCCAAAAGATTTTTGAGATGCAACATTTCTGATGGAAAAGTGGCTAGCTACTGGTACGACAATTGGAACAATCTGGCCCCCTTATTGACTTTGTTGGTCCTACAGGTCCTATGATCACATGTATACTTGATTATGCATCAGTAGCTGATGGTGTTGACGACTCATATTGGATCCTCCCATCCTCCAGATCACGAAACACTGCCCTTACAAGCCTCCGACAAATCTTGTTGGGCACCGCTGTTCCTACTTAGTCTCTTGGCGTAGATTCATACTCTTGGGTTATTGAAGGTTCTCCCATTACAAGCTTCACCACAAAGCAGACTTGGGAACAACTCAGGCCATCAAGTAGCATCAAGCAATGGTCAAAAGCTGTCTTGTTCAAAGGCTGCATATCTAAGCATGCCTTCACCTTATAGGTCTCTCATTTAGACCGCCTTCCGGTAAGGTCTCGCATTGTATCTTGGGGTCTGACTGGACCTACTGTCTGTTGTATTTGTCAGAGAGAAACAGAAACTAGAGACCACCTATTTCTCCACTGTGAGTTCATCTCTCATATCTGGAATAAGGTTCTCTCCCGTTTTGGTCAACTACATCACTCTTTTGTTGATTGGCCAAGCCTTACTGCATGGATCTCTACGTCATTTGGGACCATCAGTCTCACTCTCAATAGACTAGCAATTCAGACAGTTATCTTTCACACATGGAAGGAAATGAACAATCGTCTTCACAATCAAATTGCAACATCTCACATAGTGATCTTCAAGCAACACTACAAGAAAACAGGCGATTTCCGACGGGAAAAAGACCCTTTCCGACGGGAAAAAGGCCGTCAGTTCCACCTCGTCGAAAAGTGATTTCCGTCGGAATTTCAGTCGTCGAAAAAGGGTCGGAAGGGTCCGACGGATTACCGACGGGCGATTTTCCGACGGATGGTCCGACGGATGTTTGATCGGAACTATACGTCGGAACATTGTCTGAAAGCCGTCGGAACTATTTCCGACGGGATTCCGACGGCCATTTTTTCCGACAGATATTCCGTCGGATATGTGTCGGAAAATTATGTCGGAAATCCGTCGGATAGCCGTTGGAAACATTTCCTACAACCTTCCGACGGAATGAGTTCCGACGGATATTCAATAATTTTTTTATTTTTTATTTTTATTCAATTAATATTTGAAAAAAAATTATTATTAAAATTCATTATCATAAAAAATAATTCATTAAACATAATAAAATTTTTTCAAAAAAAAACATAAAATATTAAATTTAAACGCCTAGAGAGTTGTCGGGGTTGTTGGGATCCCGAAAGAGATGGGGAAGGCGCCCTGCATGATCTTCTCCAACGCGGTGAACTGTGACTGGGTTGAGATGTGTGCGGACTGTAACTCCTGAACCTGCGTATCACGTTCCTTCACCGTTTGGCTGAACCTCTCGATTTCGTCCCGGTACTCCGAAGCATACCGAGGAACTGTGGAAGAAGATTCATGGGTCGGAAGTCCGCCTAACCCAGCGAATCGACCTTTGACTTGTCGAGTTTCCTACGAAATATTATAAATGTTAGGGCCCTAATTGTTATAAATGAAATTATGAGAAAAAAAAATTGAAAACAAATAAAAACTTACCGCGAGAACAATTTCGTTGATCTCTTCCCGGGATAACTCATTAGAGGACGACGATCCCTCAAGAGTGAGCTGCGACATCGAAACTTCATGTTCTGTCTTCTTCTTCTTGCAGGGTCTTGGATCACACCAGTTTTTTCGTTGGTATGCCTCCTCTCGATCACTTTAAGGTAGTCCGGAGCTTTGCCGTCTGACTTCGCCTGTGAAATTTTCTTAAGTAAATAATAATAAAAAAGAAATTAGTAAATAAAAGTTGAAATTTTACTTACCATTTCCATCGCCTCGCGTTCGACGGTCTTTGCACCCCCATTGTGAAAGTATGCCCCCTTCCCTCCTCGGTCGCTCTTCTGGTTCTTCGATTGTTTGTCGGAGAGCATCTTCGACGAAGGCTTACTCCAATACTCGCAGAAGCTCTTCCAGACGTCGTCATCGAGGTCCTTCCGCTTGCCTTTGTTGTACTTCCACTCTGCTTTCACTCGTACATGTGGTTCGAGTACGAAAGTGCGACATACTTGTCGAATTGGCCAATAACCCTCGTCGTATGCCAATGGTCCCACATGAACTCTTACTACATTAAAAAAAAATGTTACTTATAAAAAATAAATTTGACAAAATAAAGAAAAAAAGAAGAAAAATCGAAAATTACTTACCCGAAACTCCGGTGCCACATGTCTTTCTCGGCGGCAGGCATGTCGGAGTACTTCTCGTGCGGGTTGTCCAACATGTTGTGGAGCATCCGCAAGATCGCCTTTGTGATCTCAGGCAACAACTTAAACCTGAAAATATTATAAAAAAAAGTAATTAATTACGTTAAGCTTCAAAATATAAATAAATTGAAATAATAAAAAAAATTTACTTACCAAGTCCCGTCCTTGAACTTCGGGTCGAGACGAATGCAATGGCCCCGGTTGGGCTGCTGGACAAGATTCTCGATCCTAATGTTGCTCCGAGCAGCGGACTGGGAGTTCGGGACTTCAGTTACCGAGCTCGATCCGCTAGGAGGCGTAGCCCGAGAACCCCGTGAACAGCGTCCTTGGGAGCCGCCGCCCAAACGTAGTCCGTCCTCGTTAATCCTACCGGAAAACATAAAATCGTTAGTACTTCCGAAAATTCAAAAATTAGCAAAAATTCAAAAATTAGCGAAAATTCAAAAATTCCCAAAAATTTCAAATTTCGCAAAAATTTCAAACTTCGCAAAAATTTCAAACTTCCCATAAAATTCAAAAAATTCTTGAAAATATCAAAAAATTCCTAAATATATCCAAAATTACCAAAAAATTCAAAAACAAATCTTATAAATTTTTTATAAAATGTTTTTATGTAATTATACAAAAACGTTTTTTCCTTTATATAATTTTAATATTTATACAAAAACGTTTTTTATATTATTCTAATATTTATACAAAAACGTTTTTCTAAAAATTAAAACTAACAACCTAATATTTATATAAAAACGTTTATATAATCCTAATATTACAAAAACGTTTTATATAATCCTAAAATTTTATATACTAATTTTTGAAATACTTAAAAATTCTAACAAATTCTAAGTATCATTCCCTAATCTCATAAACCCTAAATTTCATTCCGAAAATCTAACAAATTCTAAATACTAATCTAACAATTCTAATTACTAATCTAACAATGAAAATTAGTGAGGATTGAAAATTAGTGGGACTTACATATTGGGATCCATGAGGATTGAAGGATTGAGGCTTGAGAAGAGAGGATTGAGAAGAGAGATTGAAGGATTGAGAGGAGAAGAATCGCAAGAACAGAAGAGAGAAACGAGAGAAATCGTTCGGAAGAGAGAGAAAAAGAGATAAATGAAGAAGAAGAAGACGGTTCGTAGATTAGATCTACGATTTCCGACGGCCAGATCCGTCAGAAATCCGAATTTTTTTTCATTTAGGCAGTCAATCTTCCCGCGGTCTCGAAAAAACCAAAGTCCGTCGGAAATCCGTGGGAAATTTCCGATGGATTTCCGACGGATATGGGATCATACAATATATTCCCTGCATGTTTTTCTATTGGCGAGTCAACAGACATGTGTCCAAGGTCCATATGCGTCAGAAATTTCTCATGGATTTTTGACGGATATAGGGTAAAATTGGGGTTTAGGGTTTAAGGTATGGTGATATGATTTAACAATCCATAATCTACATGTTTCATTCAAAAAATAGTAAATTCATCAATGTTAAAGACTTTGTATGAGTTTATAACTTTTACAACATCAAAACCTATACATTTCACATAACATCAACTATACCTTATACTATAACTTATACAAACATTTCCATCAAATTTTATAAATTATAGATAACACATTTATTTTGATATTTGACAAGTTCAAGCTATTGTGTATACATCATACACGTATTTTTCTACAATTTCTACAAAAAAACCTAAACCATATACCCTAAACCACATTTTTGATCATCCGTCGGAAATTTCCCACGGATTTCCGACGGATATGGAGCTTGAAGGTGCAAAACATGATGTAAATGAGGTAAACATGTTTAAAACCTGACACACAATAATCCGTCGGAAATCCGTGGGAAATTTCCCACAGATTTCCGACGGATTCAGAACCCCCGGGTAAAATTGGGGTTTAGGGTTTAGGGTAGGGTGATATGATTTAACAATCGCTAATCTACATGTTTCATTCAAAAAATAGTAAATTCATCAATGTTAAAGACTTTGTATGAGTTTATAACTTTTACAACATCAAAACCTATACATTTCACATAAAATCAACTACACCTTATACTATAACTTATACAAACACTTCCATCAAATTTTATAAATTATAGATAACACATTTATTTTGATATTTGACAAGTTCAAGCTATTGTGTATACATCATACAAGTATTTTTCTACAATTTCTACAAAAAAAAACCTAAACCCTAAACCACATTTTTGATCATCCGTCAGAAATTTCCCACAGATTTCCGACGGATATGGAGTTTGAAGGTGAAAAACATGATGTAAACGTGTTTAATACCTGATATACAATAATCCGTCGGAAATCCGTGGGAAATTCCCACGGATTCAAAACCCCCGGCTAAAACAGGATTCGTACTGACATTCCCCCGGCTAAAACTGAATCTCCCGGCTATAACTGAAATTCGTCGGAAATTTCCCACGGATTTCTGACGGATTCAGTTTTAGCCGGGGATCCTGAATCCGTCGGAAATTTTCCACGGATGTATACTTAGCATTTTTTTGGGGTTTTCGAAATGGATTATTACACTTAAGTATATCAAATGTCTAAGTTTATAAAACTTCCACATAACTAATACATTCCACATAACAAATATATAGTACAAGTACATATTTTACAATGCAAAGTTAGTTTATAAAACTACTCTGAATCCGATGGTGAGTAAATTGATTCTCATGAATCAGAAGTTTCCCCAAATTCGTCAAATTCTTCCTCTGAATCCTCAAATACCCGATCGTCTGCATGTATGATGAAATCAACAACAAGGTCGACCTCAAGGGAATGCTCGATTGAACCCAAACCTACGGAGCTTTGTTGGAGGGGTTCATGATCGGACATCCCATGAACCCTACCTCTCGGGTTTATCGATGTGACTGTTACCCACGGATCTTGCTTGTTTGTCACTCGAGGATAGAGAATATAGCATACCTACACCATGTAATAAAGTCATATAAAATTTTACCCACGGGAATGCAATAATACTAACAAATAAACGTAAAAGAAAAAAACAAACCTGATATGCTTGTGAAGCAAGTACGAAAGGCTCGTATTTCTGGAATTGCCTTCTGCTATGTAATGATGTAGCACCAAATTGGTCGTGTCGCACGCCGCTTCCTACTAATGGGTCGTCCCAGTCGCATAAAAATGCAACGCATCTCAAACCGACCATTCTCGGGTACTGAACATCAAAAAACTCACGTACGACACCATTATATACAAGATCACCGGACTGAGTAGATACACCGTAATCTGAAGTTGTCGCACTCATATCATCCCGAAGAATCTTAAAAGCGTACCCATGTGTGCTATACATTACATGTGACTGCACGTTTGCTAGTGGAAAGCGTACAATTTCTTCTAACCACGTGGGAAATCTTTGTCCGTTAGCCTTCTCTGTCATGACATGCACGAATAAAATCAAAAATGAGTAAACTAAATCATTCATTAATTATATATGATAGTTAAAAACAAGACAGTTAAAACACTTACATAATCTCATAACCAACGTCCGAACTCTTGGTTAATCCTAGACCAGTAGAGCATACAGTTGTCGATGCATACATCTATCATCTGATACGGCAATCCTAGACCAGCAACAAGTTTATGTATCTCATAGTATGACGCCAGTGCAAGATTATCTTCTGGGAAAATGTCTTTCACAAAATCAGCGATTGCATCCACGCACTCCTCACTCAAATTGAAATATGTTTTTATACCCATCATCCTAGTTGCAGTTGATAAAGGGGAATGTCCACCTCTACACCCATCATATAACGGATGTTTAGCAGCGGCTAACATATCAAAGAATTTCCGAACTTCTAAGTCAGGTTCTACTCCTCTATCTCCATACTCAGCAACCGATGGTATACTTTCACGAAATGCATCGTTCACCATCTGAACATGACCTACAATACTTTCTACTTCCATTGCAGATTCTTCTAAGCTAACGTTATCCCCAATATATTGTGCACTAGTACTAGCATAATTATCCACCATTGTATCAGTTTCTCCATGATAATATCAAATCTTGTAACCCGGCACAAACCCATGACAATACAGGTGTGACCATACTTCATCTATCATGATAAATCTACGATTCCGACAATTGGTACAATGGCAGTAGATTTTACCATTTTTTTTTCTTTCTTCTGCATACCCGCAAATGCCATGAATTCCTGCAGACCTTCTTTGAATTCCTCTGTAACTAGGCCCGTGTCCGGAATTTGATGAGGCTTGTCCATCCATGATCGAAAATAATTATAAGGATCTGAAGAAGACATTTTGATAAGAAATTGTAGATGAGAGGTTTTTTTTTTATGTGATTGTAAATGAGAGGGGTGGATACGTTTTATAAGAAAATTGTGCGCGATTTCCGACAGATTTCCGACGGATTTCAAACGGCTACCGACAACACTCAAACGGTTATGTAACGTCTATATTCTTTCAAACGGCTACAACATCCGTCTAAATTCCATCGGAAATCCGTCGGAAGTAATCTGACGGACATAATCGTCGGACATCCGTCAGAAATTTTCGACGGATTTTTGACGGATGTTATTTTCGTCCGAATTCCGTCAAAAATCCGTCGGAAATGCCCCTGTTTTCTTGTAGTGAAAATAGACCGCAACATCCACGATTCCATCTTGGCATGGATCCACCGGAAAGCATTCAAGGACTTGCTTTCCCAATAGTTCACCTATGAGTAGTCCATTCATCTAGTTTGGACCAAATCTTTCACCGGTTATCAATTAGGCTTTTTTATTCTTTTTTTGGGCCTCTTTTAACTTTTTTTGCTTCGCCGAACAACTTGTAAAGCAAACCGTTCCACTCTTTTGGTAAATAAAATTCACATTTTATCAACAAAAAAAAATGGCCACAACAAATAAATAATATTCCTTTGTATTAATGTAAAATATTAGTCATTATGGTCTCAAACATATTTGATCCTAATTATCAATCACTACACGTATATACAATCAGATTACTTTCTCTTGTTCTGATTGTACGTGAGATTAGTGCATATAGATTAAGTATTTACATTTGTGACACCTAAAACCTCCAATGGTGGTCAAAAAGATTGGGAAATCATATATACAGTTTATTTTCACAATTTTACAACTAAAAGTTTAATCAGAATATTCTGGTATATATATATATNGTATATATATATATATATATTAACACACTTATAAGAGGCTATAGATTGAAGACTCGGCTCTAAATCGTTACTCATATATATTCCGTTATATACTTGTATATATAGTTGTACATCCAAAAAAGTTTGGTTGGAATTTGTAAGGGACAAAGTCCGTCCAACCATCCGGTCAAGTTAATATGGATAAAAGTGAATAACACAAATAATGTTATTTGTGTTATATATTTGAAAAACAAAAGAACCATATAACTTTGTAAAAAAAATTCAAAATTAAATATCCTCACTAATCTTACAAATTTGTTTTTATGATCTTACAAATTCTATGTTGTTTCTGATATAATCTATTAGATACGCCTTGAGAGGCATGTGATGTTAATAATAATGGGTCAAGAGTAGATAAAACCCTAATCCAATTTACACCCGAAACCTCTTTTTTTTTCATAAGTAAATCAGGATTTTGTTTCCTAAGTAAATAAGGAAAACAAATTGAGGTCTATATAAACACTCATACAGGCTCTCACAAATCACAAACTAAATCTACAACAAGTTTTTTCGAACTTCAACAACAACCAAAAAAAAAAAACCTAAAACCCCGATCAAGATTCTCTTCGACAATGGCTAATTGTAGAATCACCTTCACGATCTGCATCATGATGATCCTCTTGCTCCCCGCGTATGATAGGAAACGGTTCTTCCAAGTGCTGATGCGATTGCGGATTTTCTCAATTAGTGGGAGGTAATCAGAACTTGACATTCTCTTTGTCAATAAAGGGAGCCCCAAATAACGTACTGGGAGGGAGCCCCTGGGAGGGAGCCCCTGACTAAAGGGAATTGAGACAGTATTGATTCAAGCGTGATGGGAGCAATACCCGCCGTGTAAATTGTCAACTTTTCAAGGCTGATTTTTAAACCTGAGATTGTTTCAAATCCTTTGAAAACCTCGAGTATTTCTCTCCATTGATCGTGTTGTGCCATCTGCGAAAATCATTAAATCATCCCCAAATCAGAGGTGGGTGAGTTTCATACGACTACATTTCGGATGATATCCAAATTTTTCTTGTGTTGCAGCTTTGTCTAGCTTCAAAGATAGAACGTTCATACAGATCACAAAGAGTATGGGGATAGGGAGCAGCCCGTCGTAATCCCCGCGAGCTCCCAAAGAAACCCGCAAGATCCCTATTGACTTGAACTGAGAAAGAAACCGTTGAAACACACAAGATCCACTGGATAAATTTTTTCGGAATACCCATAGAAGCGAGTGTGTTAATAAAAAAATACCCGTAAGATCCCTGCGAGCTCCCAAAGAAACACACAAGATCCACTGAATAAGTTTTTCAGGAATACCCATAGCAGCGAGTGTGATAATAAAAAAAGACCATTGGACTGAGTCAAAATCTTTTGATATATCGATCTTCATTGCACAGCGCGGGGAAATTCCTTCTCGGTGATAATCTTTTACGAGCTCGGTTGCTAGAAGGAGATCCTCCATCAGTAGTCTTTCCTTCACAAATGCAGTTTGGTTAGGTGCAATAAACTTCGGAAGTATACCTTTAAGTCGGCTTGCTATGATTTTCGAAATAACTTTGTGTAGCACATTGCAACACGCTATTGGGCGATAATCTCTCATCTCCATTGCTTCAATCTTCTTTGGGATAAGAGCTATGATAGTGGAGTTTAAACCCTTGGGCAAAAAACCATATCTAACAAATGACTGAACCGCCACAATGAAATATGCACCAAAAATCGACCAACATTCCTTGAAAAATTCCACCGTAAACCTATTCAGACCCGGAGATTTATTACCCGACATTGAGAATAGAACTTTCTTTATCTCTGTTTCAGTAATCTCTGTCACTAGCTGCACTTTCTCTTGGTCTGAACAGCTGAAACGCAGCAACTCCCTTAAGTTGTCTGTCGACATTCCGGTATAATTTGCCGGCTGAAAGGATAAGTGGTTGGAAAAGAACCGTACAACTTCTTGCTTGATGTCATCCTGGTTTGTGAGTGTTGATCCATCGGGGCACGATATCTCATGTATAGCGTTTCTTGATTGCATCTCTTTAACCGCGTTATGGAAATATTTGTTATTTCTGTCCCCCACTTCCAACCAGTGAAGTTTTGATTTTTGCTTCAAGAAATTCTCCTCCAAATTTGCAACCCTTTCCCATCTTTCATATTGTTGGGGTCGGTTTTCACCCATTCGAGATTTAACATTCCAATGCAACAAGATATATCGACCCGAAGAGAGCAAGGAAGAGGGATCCGAGCCGCAACAGGACGCCCCTCGCATGATATGCCCCAAGGGACCAAAGCCAAGCCGAGCCAAAGACAAAATCGGTTCGCCACGAAGAGAAAGGCCGAACCCATCAGATTACGAAAGGGCCGAAGCGCATTTGCTCACCAATTCATGTGGGCCGAGTTGTGGGCCCAGGTCAACAATTACCCTAGCTTAAGCGGATTGTCTGGTGCATAGTTCCTCCCAAAGTATCTATTGTTTATGGATGAAAAATTGCTCAGTATGTCATATGTAGAGTTCATATTGGTCTTATTATGTTTTCTTGTGATTGTTATGGTGCTTTGGATGGAGGACTTGACATCCCACACACGATATAGATTTGTTGGTTTCAACAAAGAAAACAAATAATTAGATTGTTAAATCCATATGAAGTACATCTATGGAGCCATGTAGTGACCTACATGAATGTTGGTTTTTGAAAATGTTTGTCTGAGAATTGACTGTAGGATCTTTTACATGAAACAAAAAAAGTGTGTGATTTGATCGATAAACTTTTGGCGGAAGATGAGTTGTAGAAGTATCAAATTCACTTTATTAATCACATAAGAAAAAAAATATGACACATGTGCGTTTAATCGTGAAAATCCAAATGTGAAGAAGTAATTGAATACAACTCCAAGGAAGACAATGTGTATAACAAAAAAAATATACAGTATAATAAATATTCTCTCTGTTTTGTGCATGTTTCAGATTAGAATTCATTGTTGTGGGTTGAATAAATACAATTTGAAGAAGCAAACTTAGGAGAAAATTAATGTCAAGGTGAACGAGCGAGCTTCTGGTTTGATCATTGGACATCGCTGGGTCCTTTGATCAAAACTTGTGGTGAGTCAGGACCTAATCTACTAGGGGTCAATCGTGATGCAACTGTAGCTGAAGCGGGGGATCAAAACGGATGGCTTCTGCATCCAGCTAGATCGCATGGGGCAGAACAGATCCACATTCAGCTAACATCAGTTCAATTACCCGGTCTATGCGAGGCGCCGGACCAGTATCGTTGGCACATTGAAAACAGAGCTTCGAACTGTTTTTCAACAACAAACACTTGGGAAGAATTAAGAGCAAAGATCGATACAAAAGAATGGACTACAAATGTATGGTTTAAAGGTGCAATCCCTTCTCAAGCTTTCACATTGTGGACCGCTTATCTAGACTGCCTACCCACAAGATCTAGGCTCTCTAGCTGGGGAGTAAATATCCCTTCAATGTGCTACATGTGTAATGCTTTCATGGAAACAAGGGACCATCTCTTCCTCAGATGTAATGTGAGTGGATTAGTATGGGATCTTGCAATTCAGAGGCTAGAGAACAGCTCCTTTAGATTTCACACTTGGACAGCCTTCTCTATGTGGCTATCAAGTCATTCTTCTCGTGACAGGCCTAGAAGACTAAGGAGGTTAGTCGTTCATTCTTTGATCTACAATCTTTGGCGAGAGAGAAACCAACGGTTGCACAATGGAATCGCATCGCCGACAGGGGCCATTTTCGCCCTCATTGACAGGTCTATTAGAGACACTATCCTCTCAAAAAAACACCAAAAAGGATTTAAGGATCTAATGCATGTGTGGCTAAGAAACTCATGAGTTTTTATCTCTTTCGATTAAATCTTAGATCATCCTTGCTTTTTTATTATTTTTTGGGCAAAGATTTTCTTTTGGCTTTTTCAGCATCTTTTGTAATATTTACAATTTGCTATCCTTTTATATGATATTCACAGTAAAATTCAAAAAAAAAAAAAAAAAAAAAAAAAAATTAATGTCAAAGTTGTTGAGAGAGTTAAAAGTGTGAATGGTGCATGTAGTAATGAACATGATGAAGAGGATAACGACTAAATGTGTCCTTGTATATTTTCTTTTAACGTACATGCCTTAGCTTTATTTATGTTGTGGATTATGCAAAATTTGTCTAGATTTGATTCCTCTCTTATAAAAATATTAACATACACAACCAAAAAAATAAATTGTTCGTATGCCCATCAAATATTCTTCTAATTGGTGTTTGTCATTTCTTCTATCAAGATTATTTTTTCCTGAGAATCTATGTATCTATTTTCAGTTGGGATGTCGTGCACCATGATATTATCGATGGTTTCATCCTACATTATACACATATAGCGTGGACTACATAATAACACATCCTACATTATGCACTAAAAGTTGTGAATTTTGTTCACTCAAGGTATCTACTGTTCATGTATGAAAAATTGATCTGTATGCCATATGTAGAGTTTTATTGGTCTTATATGTTTTCTTGAGATTTTTAATGGTACTTTGTATTGAAGACTTTGATATCCCACACACGATATAGATTTGTTGGTTTCAACAAAGAAGACAAATAATAAGATTGTGCAGTCCATATGAAGTATATCTATGAGACGGTATAAATTTATTGGTTTCAACAAAGAAAACAAATAGTTAGACAAATGAAGTACACCTACATGAATGTTAGTTTTTGAAGATGTTGTTTGATAATCGACTTTAGGATATTTTACATGAAACTAGTAAGTGTGATTTTGTTGATAATTGTTTTACTGAATATAGTTGTAGAAGTATCAAACTCACTTTAGTAATCATATAAGAAAAACGAAAAGAAAAATTCATAAAAATACATCAACTAATTACCTATTTCCACTCAAATACACGAATTTTTTGAGTGCCCAAAAAAAAATACATGAATTAATCTTCTCTTCTACTATAATACACAAACTTTTTAATTGTACCTATTTAACAAACACGAGGTGAGGGAAAGTAATATAGTGGTGCAATAAACACAAAATCAGCATTCACTTATCTATTTATATAAAACTAGATAAGTATCCGTATATATGCGGGTTTGTAATTTAATATTTTATAATCTGTTAAAAAAATTAAAAACAAAAAAATGGAAAACAAAATTAGATAACCCGTGAAAATATATAATACATAAACAAAGAAACAAAGTTTACGATGAAATAAATATATACCTTGAAAGAAAAATTTGGTGAAGAAATACAGCAAATAATTATGGATATGATTATTGGACTTTTAATTATTTGGTGTCTAATTGACATACTACAAAATTGTGGTTTATATAGAGGTGAGAAATTAGAATTTTTTTCCTTTATGATTAATTTTCTTAATCTAAATGAAAAAACTAATGAATGTTTTTTCCTTTTTATATTAATTTTACCTTTTAGGATAAATTTAATTTTTTAATTTTTATTTTTAGTAACTTTACCTTTATTGTAAGTTTTTCTTACTTATTATTGTTTTCTATTTTTTTAAGATTGTCTTTTTTAGTTTTTCGTTTTAAGTTTATAGTTTATTTATAATTTTTCTTTTTTAAGTTTGGTCGTGGTATAAACTTTTAAGTTTCCTTTTGTCACTTTCTTTTATTGTAAGTTTTCCTTACTTATTCTTGTTTTTCTCTTTTTTTAAGATTACATTGTTTTAGTTTAACATTTTTTAATATTTACATTAATTTATTTTTACTTTTTTAATTAATTGACACATGTCAATATCTAAATTAACAGTAACAAATGTCACAATCTCGTGAGTGAAAATTATCATACGTGTCACGCTCACGTTGAGAGATCCAACTTTATATAATAAGATCTTATGTTAAAATCTCTAATTGGAAATTTTTGTATACGTGTCAAAATCTTATCAATTAGGATCCGCGTATACGCGAGTTTATAGTTTAATATTTTTATAACCTGTGAAAAAGAAATTATAAACGAAAAAAAAAATTAGATCACTCATGAAAATAAATAATATAAGGTTGATATTGCCAACACGAAATGACCTATAGAGAAGCCTAATAATTATTTATTCGTTTGATTCTCCTATTTTCTATTATATTATTTTGTTTTAATTAAATTTTATCACATATTTCCAAATATTAAATTTTTCATATTCTTATTCCATTTATATTTATTTTGTATTATTTAAACACTCATATATTTATTTTTTCGAACCAAATTTTTTTTTTATTATTATCATTATTATTATTATTAACTTTTCCTTTTAAGATAAATATAAATTTTCTATTTTTTCCTGTTTAGTAACTTTACATTTTAAAATTAGGAATTGGTTATATAATTTTACAATTTTTTAATTTTTTTTTCCCTTTTTAAAAATTAAAATTTTTTTTATGATAAATTTACAACTTTTCTTTTTGTTTGGTAACTTTATCTTTAATTTTCCTTTTATTATTAATATTATATGTCAAAATCTATTTGGAAAATGTTTTTACACGTGTCAAAATCTAATTGATCGACTTGACACGTGTCGCAATCATTATATCTTATTATTAATCTTTGTTCATCTTTTAAAAATTATATCAAATATACAATATATAACACATATTAGCATATTTGTTTCATGGAGAAATTTATAAGTTTTTAATAATGATTTATTTGAAAATGATATAATTTATGTTCTAAATCTTGCAATATATTTTTGTTAGATGGAAGTGTGAATTTGAATTTTTTTAATAGGATAGAATAACAGCTCTTACCATTTTCTAAGTTGTGTAGTTCTAAGCTCGGATCCTATTAGTTTGTAAAGTAATGTTAGACAATTGAATCTTTAAAAATATATATGTGAAGTCAATTTTGGGTTTTATTAGGGGTGTCAAAATGGGTCATGAGTCATGGGTCGATCCAAATCGATTCATGATCCATGACCCTAATGAGTCAAAAAAATTGATCTTAATGGGTTGATAGGTCAAATGGATCATGGGTCAAATGAGTCAATTTGTAATGGATCATTGGTCAAATGGGTGACCCGTTGGACCCATCATCATGACTTCATTACGACAATTTTATGTCGGAACAAATTGATTACAAATTATATTTGAATCCAAACTAAATCTGTATCAAATGAATACACACTAAAATAGATTTTGCTCCGGTTAAAATCGGAAATTTGAAAAACGTAAAATTGATTGGGTATTTGATAGTGAACTTTTTACGGTCCGCACAATTATCCACTATGCACAATGCCTCAATCTAATGGCATGTCATTGCAGCACTTTGGGATCAAATCCACAAGGAAATAAGAACGGCGCACTAAGAATACAAGACGTTATCTAATCTAAGCGATAATTAGGGTTGGGTTTTTATCGAACAAGTGGAACATACAGAAATTTAATAAATGACAGGACACAATTTCAATTCCAATAAACGAGAAGCAAAGTAATCAAGAGAACGTTTAATATCGATTTAAACAAACGAATTCTCATGTAAAGTTAACGACTCGGGTGATCCTTTAATCTATTCAAGATGCTCAAACATTCGACTAAATACCTCCTTAGGCCTTAGAACACACTAAAGATTAATCCACGTCCATGGTATTAACCCATTTCTTAGTCATAAACCGTCATAAACGTCCGTTCGCGATTCTATGACTAACAAGCAATGAACACAAGTCTAAATAGCCACAATTCACCTTATACTACAACTTCCGTTGGCTAAGATATGAAAAGCACTCATTAAACTCGTTCAAGACTTTCATCAAACACCTTCCGGGTGATGAAACTCCCTAGGTTCTAGATCAACTAGATCAAGGTCAATCTAGCATTAAGAACACTTAATGAACAAGGATTTCAAGTAATCTAACTCCTAAATATCAAGAACAAACCTATAATCACCCTAATCTACTTCACCCAAGAATCCTAAAAGAACTACTCACACATAGCTAAATCACAAATATAAACCGTACAAATGAAAGCCATAAGCAAAATAAGAAGAAAAGTAGAAGAGGATTCAAGAAAACTTCAGATCTTCTTAGGATTACAAATCTTCAAATCAAGAACAAGGTTTTCTCTCTAGAGTTTTTGTTAAAAGTGATAAACGGTACATAGATCTGGTCCAAAGACCAATAATTATACAGCTTTGGGCGTCCAAAGTCACCAAAAATTAGGTGAAGTAGAGAAAGAGACGTTTTTACACTGTTTCAGGAGACTAGTTTTCGGTTTGATACGTCTTCACTACATCAGCCATAACTCTCGACAAACTGCTCAGAATGATTTGAAAATACTTCCATTGGAAAGCTAACTCAATTATATACAACTTTCATGAAGATCACCGAAGCTAAATCCCAATGGAAACCCTTCTTCTGAGTCGATCTTTAGAGCACTTCGGGTGGTTTCGGCCCAGAAAATGGTCAAAGTAGGGGATCGATCGATCTGGCATTGTAGGTCGGTCTGGGAAATGTTCGATGTTTGGGATCGATCGATCCAACTTTGTGGATCGATCGATCTGGCTTGTTTCTCCACTCGCTCCTCTTGCTTACCAGACTAGACCGTCGTCACGAAAATTGGCATAACTCTTGATCGCACCGTTGGAATGGCCTCAAACAACTTCCAAATGGAAGCTAATCCATTGATCTAGCTTGTGTTAAAATATGAGCTCAATCCATCGGTGTAAAGTCCTTCATCCAATGCTAAACGTCTGACGTCTCAACCTGATCATGCATCTGTATTCCGCAATGACCTTTTTTTTATGGCTATCATCACTCCTCCAACTCCTCTGACTCCAAGAACACCTGAAAATAGTTCAAACAAGCCAAAAAGAATGCAAACACAACATAAGACATCTAAAATGCAATGCAATGCAAATGAGACTCAAATGCATGAAAACAACTCAAAAACTATACAAAGTGGAACTAAAAACCTATGAAACTAAACCTTAAAAACATGCGAAATATGATGTTATCAGTATTCTAGATAACTTGGTTTAGACATGATATATTAAAGGTGATCTAATCTTCTACGTGCCTATTTGTGGCTATTTGAGTTAAATAATCGGGTATTGGAAATAATTTGATCAGTTGCTATCATTTTATGGCTTCCGGTAAGCCTATAGGCTCCATGGCTGCAGAAACTTATTTACCAAAAACAAAAATGGATGCAGAAACACCAATATAGATAAGAATGATCTTTTAAAAAAAAAAAAGTCAACCGATAACGTGTTAGACTAAGAAGGTGTCGTTTTCTGCTAGCAAAAGTTGTTTTGAAAATAAAAACTCTGAACTTGAAATCATATATAATATATATATATATATATATATATATATATAGTTCGCTTTTAAAAATGTCAAAAAACACACGAATTTTCAAATTATGGCCATTTAAACCACAAACTATCGTGTGAACCATTTAAACTCTGAACTTTTGTTGACTCTAAATTTAAACTCTGAACTTTTGTTGACCGAGCCATAAAACACAAGGGATTGTAACTGCGTTTAAACGGTCCGATAACGGATTTACGTCGTGTGTTTTATGGTTCATGGTTTAAATTTAGAGTCAACAAAAGTTTAGAGTTTAAATGGCCCACACGATAGTTCATGGTTTAAATGGCCATAATTTGAAAATTCGTGTGTTTTTTGGCATTTTTCTCCGTTATAAACATTTGCGGGTTTTTTTTTTTTTTGTCAACAAACATTTGCGGTCTTATGTATCTGAAATATATGTTTCAACCCACATGAAGTTGTCACCATTTGAATATTTTATGAAAATATATAAAAAAATTAAGAAAAAGGCCACGTGTGTTGTCGTAACAGAAGAGTAGTAAAGACTAAGAACAGATATCCTAAATTATAGAGATCGCGTCAACATCCCATACGGCTCCAACAAAGCGGACCTTAGCAGCCAGGTCGGTTCTAGTTATGTAACAAAATCCTAGCTCATTCATAGCAGCTCCATCGGTGGTATTTAAAAGGGTATTTCACTATTAAAAAATAGAAAATAACGAAAAAAAAAGAGAGAAAATGAGAACCATTTCTCTTTTGAGATATCCATCAGATACTTATAAGACACTTGTCTCTCTATTAGTGGATTACTCTTTCTATAAAAAATAAAATTTAATTCTATAAAATATCTAGAAGGGTATTTCACTATTAAAAAAATAGAAAATAATGAAAAGAAGAGAGAAAAAGTGAGAACCGCTTCTCATTTGAGATACCCATTCGATACTTATGAGACACTTGTCTCTCTATTAGTAGATTACTTTTTTTATAAAAAATAAAATTTAATTCTATAATTCAATTTTATTAAAATAATAATATTAAAGTTTTGAGAACTCCTTTTTGAGTATCCAACCGATGGGGTTGCTCTTATATGTTCCGTTTTAAGTTTTAACTCAAAAGTGTCATGCATATGTGTTTTAAACTTAATAACTAAATTTAGTAGTATAATAATAATTAAAAAACTTTGAATTTAAAAACAACAAAAATGAGTGATGACTGGTCTATAGAATTTTATCATAAAACTATAGAGGTTGATAAGTCTATAACAGTAAAATTCGGTCTTTACTATAAAAAAAAAAAGAAGGTATAGTTTGGATATTTTATCCAAACTGCAATTGTTATACTGAACTGACCATACGGATGTTATAAGATTTAATAATAAATAGAGGATATGATAACCGTTTTGCTTCAAGCCTTCAACCATTCATACCCTTAATAATGTTTTTTGTTTTGTTTTTCTTTGTTGCGTGCGTGTTTCTCCATTTTCAATCTAATAATAATCTTCCTCGCGTGACAATAAAAACGTCTTTAACTCGTGTCTAACTATTTATAAAAACATGGAATCGCGTTTTCCCGCAAAAAACGCGATTTCATATTTTCTTGCCAAAAACGTGATTTCATATTTTCCCGCCCAAAACGCGATTTCATATTTTTCCACCAAAAAGCGATTCCGTGTTTTCCCGCCAAAAACACGATTTTGCGTTTTCCCGCCAAAAACGCGATTCCGCATTTTCTCACAAAAAACACGATTTCATATTTTCCTGCCAAAAACGCGATATCACATTTTTCTGCCAAAAACGTGATTATGCGTTTTCCCGCCAAAAACGTGATTACACATTTTCCCGCCCAAACGCGATTTCATATTTTCCTGCCAAAAACGCGATTCTGCGTTTTCCTGCCAAAAACACGATTCTGCGTTTTTCCGCCAAAAACGCGTTTTCTAGTTTTCCCGCCAAAAACGCGTTTTCGAGTTTTCTCGCCAAAAACGCGTTTTCGAGTTTTCCCGCCAAAAACGCGATTCCGCGTTTTCCCGCCAAAAATGTTATTCTGTGTTTTCCCGCCAAAAACACAATTATGTATTAGCCTGCCAAAAACGTCATTCCTCGTTTCCCGCCAAAACGTTATTCCGTATTTTCCCACCAAAAACGTAATTTCACATTTTGCGTCAAATATATGGTTCGACGAATTAATAATCAATTCACAATAATTAAAGAAAAGTTGTCTATTCATAATATAAGTAAAATATAATATTATTCACCATTTTTTATTTTTTCATTTCAAAATTATTAATAATATTTATTTAAATAAATTTTTGCGATGGATCACCAATTTGATCCATAACCCATATAATTAAATGAGTTATGGATGACTCATTTACACTCAACCCATTAGAGTCATGGATCATGGATCACCCATTTGATCCATAACCCATATAATTAAATGAGTTATGGATGACCCATTTACACTCAACCCATTAGAGTCATGGATCATGAGTAACCCATTTGACCTTGACAGTCCTAGATTTTATACTTACACATTAATTTAGTTTGTCGATCCATGTCTGCAGTGTAGCTGCTTTCAGCTGCTTATGAGGTTCATCTATAAGTGTCTTCTCAATCATAGCAATTTGAGAGCATCATTCATAAATCATAATACGCCATTTTTGTTTTGTTATCTGGCTGCTCATTTTTCTCATTAATTTCGTTAAAAAATACATTTTTTCATTATTTTTGTATTTCTCTATGGTGTTCATGTTTTGATGCCTCAATTGAGTCTTGTAATTTACGCAATTTCCTGTTCTTAAACTATTTTTAGATTGGATTATGTTGTAAATATCCTTCTAGCGTTTGGTAATTATACTTTTTTCCATTTGTTTTAAAAAGGACCGTATAAGCGTATTCCTTTTTTACACAAGCTTACAGCTTTGATTAAATAATTAATCATTTTTATCTTAGTAGCGTTAGTGAATTTAGCTTTTTTATTTTTAAATTTTTTTTGAAAAGTACCACATTCCCTTTTTAAATAGTTTTAGCTTAATTAATTTTTTTTCTCTTAAACTAAAAAAGAATATCCATTGTTAATCTAAACAAAAATACTAATTGTTTCTTCTTCTTTTTCAAAACTTTGGCTTGTTGGATAATTTTTTGTTTACTTTCTTTTTTTGAATCGTAACATATTGTTTAATTTCCTTAATATAAACAGAAATATTCTTTTTTTTTCTTTTTTTTTTAACTTTGACCTTTAGAATAAATTTTTGTTAAATTTTCTTAATCTAAACACTACTTTTTTTCCTTTTTTCTGAACTTTGCCTTTTAGGATTAATTTGTTTTTTCAATTTTTTTTCAATTTTGCATTTCTGTTTAGTAACTTTATTTTTTAGTAGATGATTTTTACTTTCCTTTCCTTTTCTTTTTTTTTCTAACTTTACTTTTCAAATTAAGTTCAAAATTTTTTTTTTTATTGTTAATATTATGTGTCAATATCTAATTGAAAATTTATTAAACACGTGTAAAAATCTGATCGGTCAACTTGACACGTGTCACCATCGGGCGAGTTATTATCTTTCTTTGAAACATGTTTTTTATATAATAAGATTATATGACACGTATTCCGATTAACAAAATACCGAACCCTAGAAGTGATTTCCTCGAGTTGTCTCTAGAAGCTAAGTGTGGATTCAGAAATAGGGTCACGGATAGGATTGTGAAAATTCGGCCGGAAGGAACACTAGTCATGACCAACAAATCCCAATCATGCATATATTCGGACACATGAATCTCTTAGACGCAAGAAGATGAAAGAATTACCTCAGATTTTGCCAGGTGATTATAATACTTCAACTCCATACGATAACGAGATATAGCCTCACTGTGTTCGAGACTCATCTCCGTAAACAAACACGACGGACTCTGATTCTTATTGTTTTTTGGTATAATTTCTCAGAATCTCACCAAAGAGACTGAAGCATCCCCTACGCTTATCGAAGGTTCTTCTAACTATAGCTTTGCAATCAACCAGATTGCTGCCCTTATACAATATGTAGACAATTGCATTTTTGGCGTTGAGTCTCTCATTCGGCGGCTCCACATATTCCTTTGTTTCTATCACCACTTTAACAATCTTTAAGTCGGACAGATCATGCTGCAACAAATACAGTTAGAAAACAACCAATAGAGACACTCATTATATGTCACTGAAATGCAACAAAAAACATACATCATCAGTGCTCCATCACTTGTGGCAACTGCAAGTTCAAGTTATAGACGAATCCAGTCATTGTCTCGCAACTCTGAGTCCTTCACCTACAAAAAAAAGAGGGTGTCACTGCTTAACCTGGTCATGAGCAAAGCAAAACTGGTTAAGCCACTGCGAAGTGTGTCTTAATCTTACCACATAAAATCGCTTTCTATCATTGAAAGCAATATCCAGCGGCCACTGCAAGCTACATGTGTAGAAATAATCCACCGGTCCATGATCACAATTTAGGATGGGCTCCTCAATTCCTAATCAAAATTTAAATTAGCAAGTGAGATTTACTGGACTTGTATACAGATGAACAATGCAACCACAAGTCACATTTTTACCTTGAGGTCTAGCAATATAAGATGTCAAATCCAATTCGCCAGAACATTTTTCATCAACTTGAGTCTGAAAAGTTTGTTCCGAACCACTAGTTAGCTCCCTTGCAACCAAAGTTATGTAGTAAGAGGTAACACAAGCCATTTCTTTATTGTATTTCTTGACGTAACTGAGCTGAAGTTTTTCCCCTGATGTGTGAAAGAAATTGAATGAGGTATAGCAGACACAGCATGTCGAAATTAAAAAGCACCAAGTGTAGACTAATATTTACCTGAAGCAAATTGTAACGATGAAGCCCCAGCCTAGCATAAAGGGTGACTAAGCCACAACAAGGAACGCTATCACAATTGAATTCCTTCAGTCCATTAATACCGCATGGTGGTGTAATTCCCTCGACATCGAAACCCTAAGACAGGTTCTAGCAAATAATCAGTTCCGATTAACAAAATACGGAACCCTAGAATCGATTTCCTCAAGTAAGCTACGTGTGGATTCAGAAATAGGGTCAGGGTTTAGGATTGTGACAATTCCAACGAAAGGAACACTAGTCATGACCAATCATGCATAAATTGAATCTCTCAAAAGTAAGAAGATGAAAGAATTACCTCGGATTTCTCCACTCGTTCCCAATACTCCAACCCCATACGAAAACGAATCATAGCCTCATCGTTTTCGATACTCATCTTTCTATCAAGGTCGTGGTTATAGATCTCGGCGGAAGCAAGCGGTTGATGCTTTTGATCGATTTAGGTTTCTCCAGGCGATTATATCCATCCGGCGGATTTATTTCTGGGCTTCAATTGGGCATGTACAACCCAAAGAGCACCTGCATAATATTGATAATATTGAGACAACCACCGTTTAACAAATAAAAAATAATAAAAAAGCAAGAAAGAGTGTAGACAATCTCTCAAATGAAACACTTTGAGGTCTTGTTGAGACATCCATTTGACAAATTGGTTCCAATTCTTTTTACAAATTAAAATTTAATTATGTTATTAAAGTATATTAAAAATATTAATATTGTACTTGTGAGATACTCCAATGGGTATCTCACCATTGGAGATGTTCTTATCTATCTATCTATACTAAATGAAAGGGATAGTATGACGTTCCTGAACCTATCCACGTCAGCCAAAAAAATTTCTTCCTTAGATTGCCACGTGTCATACACCAAAAACTCATTCTCAACTCTCTTCCGACGACGAGAAACCTTTATGGCGATATGTTTTCTTAAGAGTTGGTAATAGATCGTCAGTTACGCCTTCAATTAGCTGATATAAGAGATAATCCCCTTCTTCCTTCAACCTCCTTCCTTCAACCTCCTTCCTTTTTCCCCTTTCCTCCTTCAATTATGCGTTACTTACTCTCCAGTTCTCTTCCTCCACTTTTCGCCGAGATTTAGATCTTACACATCTCCAGTTTCAAATCCGAAAAAGAGGGTAAATAGATCAGCTGCTACACAACAGCATGCCATCATGCCATTAGTCCATACAAGTCAACAATTCACCTTAATCATCAATTTCTATTGGCTAAGAATTGAATTGCATGCTTAGAAATTTTCTAGACATTTCATCGAACACTTTCCGGGCTAGAAATGAGTTGTCAATTCGTTTCTAGCATTAAGATCCCTCCTAACATGAGAACAAATGTTTATCTAGTCCTAAGCATCAACAATAAACGACCATCAAACCATCCAAATCAAGCAAAATCCAAAATCTAACAAAAAAGTCAACTCACAAGAACATGAAAAACACAAAAGAAAAAGACATAAAAATGAAGAACAAGAATCAAATAAACATAATATAAAGATAAAGTGAAGAAATCTTCTCTAAAATGACATTTGTATGAAGAACAATCAAAATCCCTCAAAAGAGAGATTTTGGGTCGAGCCCCCAATGTTAGAAGAAGAAAACTTAGGGTTTATTACAACATAAGGTATTTATAGAAAAATGGTTCGCAGAAGTCACATCGGTATGCTGCATCGGTATGATGCACACCAATGTGTGATGTTTCTTCGACGGACAAAATTCACATCGGTATGCCTCACCCCAAATATCTTTAAACTATACAAAGTGAGATTTAAAACCTATGAAAATAAAGCCCTAAAAACATGTAAAATATGGTGTTATCACCGGTCTGGTTCATGGTCGAATCGTTGTTGGACAAAGGTTTCAATTTGTCTTCCCTTCTGAAGATTCAATGGAGAATGTGTTAAGGCGTGGTCCATGGGCTTTTTCTGACCGGATTCTCATCCTGCAACGCTGGTCTCCCTTGATGGATCATGTCATGCTCGACTTCATTCCTTTCTAGATTCAGATTCGTGGCATTCCTCTTCAATTCATGAACCAGGATGTCATTGCGCATATCGGCAGGGCAATGGTAATGCTAATGGACGTTGACTACAATGCTGAGGCGGTGGCAAGGGTGGGGTACGTTCGTCTGAGAGTGAATTGGGATGTTACTCAACCCTTGCGCTTCCAAAGAAACTTCCAGTTTACAAGAGGAGAAAACACACTGTTGCGTTTTTGTTATGAACGATGACGTGGCTTCTGTGAGGTATGTGGTTTGATTACACATGACTCGAGTAATTGTCTAATTCAGAATGGTGGAATGGATAATCACTCTGATAATGACGATGAAGATGGAGACCATCACCAGGAATTAAGGCAAAATCATGGAGTTCAAATTCGTGAACTGAATGATGATGAAGTTCCAGTTGAGAACCAAGAGAATGGAAACATCCAGGATCCACTTGGTGATGAAATGCAGCAAAGTCTGAATGATGAAGAGGAAGCGGATGATCGAAGATCTTTTGTCGGCTGAAGAGGCTTTTGCGTTATAAGCTGCGGGTGAATTTGGGTTGGATGAGGAATTTCCCAAAATCGATGCTAATGAATATGAGATGAGTGAACTCTTCAATCTTGTTCCCATTTTTGCTAACAGTACGGGTGATGTACCAGGGAAAGATTTGGAACCTGGTGAGCTGTCAATTGGAGAGAGAGAAGCTTTGCAGAATCATGTTGCAATTGAGGGATTTGAACTGATGTTGGCAGGAGATGGTTTGCAGATGGACAACAAGGGATTTCGTAAAAGAAAATTTTCAAGAGGTGTTGAGACAGAGAGCAGTAACAAGGTCACGGTCAGATTTTATGGTGAAACCAGTGGTCAGAATGAAGAACACTCCATCAGTGATTCAGTGAGAGGCGCGGTGGGCCCAGAACCACCTCTTCCACCATGAGGACAACCTGCTGGAACTGTCGAGGTCTAGGCATTGACTTGACAGTTCGACGCCTAAAGGAGATAAACAAAAAATATCTCTCGGACATCATATGCCTGTTTGAAACAAAGCAGCAAGATAATTATGTTCGAGATGTAGGTTGTCAACCAGGTTTTTTGAATTATGTTTCAGTTCCACCAATAGGTCTTAGTAATGGTTTAATTCTGTTTTGGAAGCAGCATGTTGATTTGGCTGTCTTATTTCAATCCCCTAATGTTATTGATTGTGAAGTTAATATCAATGAGAAGTGTTTCTACTTGTCTTTTGTCTATGGAAATCCCAACCCTAGACTACGGAATCACACTTGGGAAAGGCTAGAAAGATTCAGAATATCTAGAAGGGGAAAACCTTGGTTTCTACTAGGATATTTCAATGAAATATTGAGTAACAGTGAGAAACAAGGCGGTAGAAAGAGATCTGAGAGATCTTTTGAGGACTTCCGAAGATTTGTCAGGAATTGTGAACTGACTGATTTAAAGTTTAGTGGAAATCGATTTTCTTGGGCCGGAGAAAGAGTTGTTCATCATGTACTTTGTTGTTTGGATCGTACAATGGCAAATAATGAATGGTTTGCTATGTTTCCCAATTCTGAGACAGAGTTTTTAGAGTTTTCGGAATCAGATCATAGACCATTGATCAGGTATATCTCAGATTCAGTGGAAGATAGAAGGGGATTTTTCAGATTTGATGGTCGGCTTTTGAATAAAGAGGGATTTAAAGACTCAGCTCTCCAAGGATGGAAAGAATCACATAGTCATCACCACACACAAGTATCTTTGAAGCATAGATTAATCGGTTGTAGGAAGAAAATCTCTAAATGGAAGAGAAGACACCAATATAATGCTAAGAAAGGATAATGATTCTCATAGGTAAATTAGATAAGTCCATATCTACTGGAACTTTAAATCCTGGAACTTTAAATCCTGCAGCCAAAACAAAGCTTAAACGAGAATTAAACCAGGCTTATATTGATGAGGTAATTTTTTGGAGACAAAAAAGCAGAATCAAGTGGTTAAAAGAAGGAGATCGAAATACAAGATATTTTCCACACCATTACAAGATCACGAAGAGCAAGGAACAAGTTATCAACAATACTTGACAGTAATGGAGTGATTCGGAGAGGTGATTCCGAAATAGGCAAGGTAGCTGTGGAATATTTCCAACAGCTTTTCTCTTCCTCTACAATTAATGACGACATGTTACTGAGGTTTTCACAGACTTTCAAGGGAGAGTTACTGATGAAATCAATCAAGATCTAACTAAGGAAGTCACTGAAGATGAGATACAAAGAGCTGTTTTCGATATTGGTCCTCACAGAGCCCCTGGCTCTGATGGTTTCTTAGAGGATTTCTACCAGAAATTTTGGGACGATATTAAAGATGATATTTTTATTGAGGTTACCCAATTTTTTGCTACATGAAGTTTGGACCCAAGTCATAATCACACAAATATCTGTCTCATTCTGAAAGTTCAACCACCAAACTCAATGTATGATTTTCGACCCATTGCACTTTGTAATGTTGCTTATAAGATCATCTCAAAGATCTTAGTCAATCGATTGAAGAAACACTTGGCTGGCATCATATCAGAAAATCAAGCAGCTTTTATTCCTAGAAGAATGATCACAGATAATATCATGGTTGCTCACGAGGTATTTCACAGCCTGAAATCTAGGAAAAGGCAAGCTAAATCATACATGGCTCTCAAGACAGATATCACAAAAGCTTATGATCGTCTTGAGTGGAGATTCTTGGAGGAAACAATGAAGAACATGGGTTTTGATGAAAAGTGGATTAAATGGATTATGAGTTGTGTTTCTACTGTTAGTTTCTATGTTCTCATTAATGGCCCTCCACATGGGAATTTCAATCCGGAACGAGGTATCAGACAAGGGGATCCCCTTTCTCCATATTTATTCACTTTGTGTGCTGAAATTCTTTCACATATGTTGTCTAAAACAACCAGAGAAAGGAAATTACAGGGGATTAAGATCAGTAATAGAGGACCGGCTGTAAGCCATTTACTATTTGCTGATGATTCGTTATTCTTCATGCTGGCTAATACCAGATCATGCCGTACTATTCAAAGAATTATGAGCTTGTATGAAGCTGTTTCAGGACAAGCAGTGAATCTTCGCAAGTCATCCATCTGTTTTGGTTCCAAAGTACAAACTACAACAAAAACAAGGATGCGACACATTTTAGGAATTCATAATGAAGGAGTTGGAAACAAATATCTTGGTGTTCCTGAACAGTTTGGATCAAAAAAGACAGAGATGTTTCAGTTCATAACAGATAAAGTAAAAGAGAGAACACAGGGCTGGAGTAAAAATTTCCTTTCTCATGGTGGAAAAGAGATTCTTCTTAAATATGTGGCATTGACAATGCCTATTTTTTCTATGAATGTATTCAAGATCCCAAAGGAGATATGTGAAGACATCAACGCTTTGTTGGCAAAATTCTGGTAGAGCTCAGGAAACGAAAGAAAAGGAATGCACTGGTTTTCATGGAAACGAATGAGTTTACCAAAAAATGAAGGAGGCATGGGTTTCAGGGACTTAGAACATTTTAACTTGGCTTTACTTGCAAAACAGGTGTGGAGAATCTTACACAATCCAGAATGTTTGATGGCAAGAGTATTACATGGAAGATACTTTGCCGATGGGAATATATTGAATGCTACTCTTCGAAACAAAAGCTCCTTTGGATGGAAATCTTTGCTTCAGGGGAAAGAGTTGCTAAAGAAAGGTTTGAGATTTGCCATTAGAGATGGTAAATTTACCAATATCTGGAATGATCCTTGGTTACCTACTTATCCTCCTCGTCCTCCAAGACCTCTTGAGATGAATAACGATGTTATAAAGGTCCATGAACTGATTAATCACAACGGTACTGGCTGGAATGAAGATAAAGTTAGAGAAGTGGTAATGACAGAAGATATCGAAAATGTTTTAAGAATTAAGGTATGTTCCAAGGTGAGTAGAGATCTTATAGGATGGCACTACAATGAAGATGGAATGTACACTGTTAAATCAGGCTATTGGTTATCAATACACCTTCCAGATCTGCCTCAAATTGAGCCACCGCCAGGTAATCGACAAATTAAAAGTGTTGTGGAAACTGAACACTGCCCCAAAGATCAAACATTTTCTTTGGAAAATAGCAACTGGGATCTTAGCTACCAGAGAAACGCTACGGAGAAGACATATTAATCAGAATTCACTATGTAAACGTTGTTGCAAAGAGGAAGAAACAACAAAACATTTGTTTTTTGAATGCGATTATGCTCAAGCTACTTGGAGAGCTTCAGGCCTTCCCAACCCAATACTCTTTGATCGTACAACAAGTTTAGAGGAGAAGCTTCAAGCTGTTATCGAATTCAACAGTTCAACCAGGTTGAAACACCTTCGAAAACTCCCCTTATGGATTTTATAGAGATTATGGAAGAATAGAAACTTGCTGATTTTTCAGAATAATCATATTCTATGGGGGATCAATTTGGGATATGCTCGAGCTGATGCCACCGAATGGATGAATACATAAGAATATATTGATGATCAAGGTCTTAGCATCACAACTAACTATCAGAATGCATCAAGGGCTTCACAATGGATATGTCCGACAAATGGATGGGTTAAATGCAATTATGATATATCTTTTGTTCAGGGTAATATTCCTTCAAAAGCAGGATGGGTTGTGAGAGATGATAGAGGCACATATCGTGGAGCAGGACAAGCAAGTGGACAAGTTCTTTCAAATGTCCTCGAGAGTGAAATACAGGCGTTGATATTTGCAATGCAACATTGCTGGATTAAAAGTACAGGAAAGTGATATTTGAAGGAGATAATCAGAGATTAGTGGATCTGATTAATGGTCACAAAATCAGTTTCAGTCATCATAACTGGATCCGCGAAGTAAGAGTATGGACGGAAAAGTTTGAAGAAACGAAGTTCGTTTGGGTTCGAAAGGACGTCAATAAAGTTGTCGATATATTAGCTAAGAAGAATATTCNAAATAAAAAAAAAAAAAAAAAAAAAAAAAAAAGAGTTTGAAAATGTGATAAGGAGTGTAAATAACTCGTATTATTATGCTCTGAAGGATCTCCTTAGTTACTATTATGATGTTTTCCTCATCAACCGTATGAGATTGCTTCTGCTGACCAAAGGAGAGATTTGTTTCACTCACAAAACAGGTCTTGAATCTTTCGAATTTGGAACCTTTATTTTCTAAGATCTTCATGAGGATATCAAAAAGAATATAAGATTAGAGTACTCAATTTTTGTTTACAATAATTTGTTTATTCTCTTGAATATGAATATCAACCAAGAAACAATGAGTGTAAGATTTTTCAAATATTACAATTGTGATGAAGGTGATGGTTGCGTTAGAGTAAGAAGACTAAAACCATTCTTAACTTGTATAATTGACCTTTAATTAACCATCTATAATAACCACAGTAATTAGGAGGACACCCTCCTACTTCACATACAGTAGCTAGAAATTCGAAGCACAATAGTGATATTAACTAATCAGAAATTGGATGCATATACATTCCTCATCTCAGAACTCAAGTTCCTCAACACTTGCAACATGTGATAATGCTCATGGTGGCTCAGATCCTCCATGAGAAAAGTTCGAAGCTGTCCATTCACCTCGATCACACTGTAGCCTGGTACCTTCTCCATGGCCCCACTTCTCATCAACTTCCTCACTTTGGCCACTTCTTTCCACTTTTTGCCAGTTGCAAAGAAGTTACAAACCAGCGTTTGGATTCCGGTGCTATCCGGATTCAACTGGAGAATCTTATTAGCCGCGATGTTCCCAACTGATGGATTCCTGTGATTGATGCATCCTGAGAGAAGAGCAACCCAGATGGGCAAAGCATTGTCAAGTTTCTCAGAGTTTATCATGTCAAGAGCTTCTTCGACTCTCCCTGAACGTGCTAAAAGATCGATCAAACAAACGTAGTGTTTTTCGCTCGGTTGGATGTTATATTTGTTTATCATGGCGCTGAACCAATGTTGGCCTTGTTCTACTTGACCACAGTGGCTAAGAGCAGAGAGGAGGGATGCAAAGGTGGCGTGGTCGGGTTCTATGTTTGATTCCATCATTTCGAGGAACATCGATACAACTTCTTCACCGTTCCCATGGGTTCCGTAGCAAGATATCATTGTGTTCCAACAAACCAAGTCTTTCTTTCCTATCTGTTCAAAGATTTCTCTTGAACTTGAAACAACGCCGCATTTTGAGTACATGTCCATCAGAGCAGTTGCGGCTACTCGATCAAGAATGTGCCTTTTCAAGATGTAACAATGTATCGATCTACCCGTCTTTAATGACCCGACTTGCGAACACGCCACAAGTACCCCAACAAGAGCCACTAGATCCGGTTGAAACCCAAGGCTCTGCATTTCTACTACTGCTTCAAAGGCTCTGTTGGCTAACCCATTTTGAGCAAATCCCGAGATCAACGACCCCCACGAGACCGCGGTTTTATACATCATCCTACTGAACATCCTGGAAGCAAGCTCTATAAACCCAACCTTTACGTACATATCAACCACGCTAGTTTCAACTACAACATTCATAGGAAGACCTGTTCTGATCAAATACCCATGTACAGAACGGCCCATTTTCGGATCCCCGAGATCAGCAGAAGCTTGTAAGAGACCCAGCATCACGACCCTATCTCTACCAAATCCTTCGTTTTGCATTCCTCTGTAGAATTCAACTGCCTTCAACGACTTACCAGCCTGTGCAAACCCTGTCACCATTGTTGTCCAGCAAACAACATCTCTTTTCGTCATCTTCCCGAAAAGAACCTCAGCTTCGTCAACTTTCCCGCACTTCATGTACAGATTCAAGACAGATGAACATACAAAGACATCATTTTCATACCCACATTCCACTGCTTTACTCCACACCGCATCTCCTTTCTCCAAAACCATGGCACTTAAGCACGCCTTGATCGTAATAGTGAACGTTGAGCTATCTGGTCGAATCCCATCAGTTATCATCTGATCATAAAGTCGGAGAACCTCGTCTGGTTTGTTAACACGGGAATACGCCACAACCATGGAGTTGTAAACAGAAACACTCCTCTCAGACAATTGGTCGAACACCTTACGGGCATGAGAGATCTCGCCGATTCGTCCACATGAAGCAACGAGATCTTGGCTAATGGAGCTTCCATGAAGTAAATTACCTGTAGTGATTACGAAAGCTTGGATCTGAGCGACGTGTCGCTTGTATTGACTAGCTGATAGCAGAGATTTGAGGCGTCTCGGACACACAAGAGTCCGATGTAACATGCAGACAAATTGTTGTCTGTTACCTTTCAAACCAAACCCAGACCAATTCGAACAAAACGAAGTCAACGATTTGGTTTTGTTTGATAACTTCTTCAAAACCAATTTATTTTAACAAACCGAAACGAACAGGGAGGTTAAAGCTATACCGACTAGAGTGGACAAAATATAGCAACTGAAAACAGAAGAAATAAACAAAATTGAAAATGTTTTAGATCAAAATTAAACTAATAGTCATTCGCTAAACCTTAGCCGTCAAGTATTATTGGATTTTAGATCAAAATTGATTTTAATAAAAGTATCGGAACCAAAACCGAATTAACCAGAATTCAATAAAATTTAAGTTTTGAATTATTTTTAAATTTTTTTTTTATCAATTTAATTTTTAATTAATATTATATAAAAAAATATATTTAAACATACTAAAATATAATTAATTAATTCTTTTGTCTTAGTAGAACTGAATTCGAACCAAATCCGAACTAAACCGAAATAAAATTTGATTCTATGCTGAGTTTTAGACCTAATTATTCTGTATTTATATACTATTTAAACCGGAAAAAAATAGAGAAATTGTTCAAAATAGCATTTTTTGAAAACTTTCTGACCAAACTAGCACCCTAATAAAAAAGCTTCATTTTTAGCATTCATTAAAGAGACAAAATACTATTTTACCCTGATATAATAGAAAGAGAGAGAGGGAAAAAGAAAAAGCTAAGTATCAATCATGACAGCTATTTTATCGGAGAGATATTTCTCCGGCAAACAAGTCGTTTCGATGGATTACGAGGCTGAGGTATCACAGCAGCCCCTTGATGCTATCTTCGACGGAGATATCAAAACGGCATCGGATTGCGTCTCTGATCCGCTCGTCGACGTGAATTTCGTCGGCGCCGTCAGCTTAAAGACGAGGAGGAGCGAGGCCGTGCTCCGTGAGGAATCTTCCAGCAAAATCCGAGTGGAGTACGAGGAATTCAAAACTGATGTAACGGCGCTGTTCCTCGCCGTTAATTTCGGAAACGTTGCTCTCGTGAAGAAACTACTGGTAATTTTTTTATATTATCTTCAACCCGATTTTTCATATGAACGAGATCGTAGCAGTAAGATGGGCTAACAATTTTAATTTTCTGTCCTCATTATTTTCATGCTTCTGTAACCAATTTAGCCGTTTCTCATTAGCTTTTAGCTTAGATTTTGAAACCGATTAACTAAATATGCGTTGATCTTCACGCAGCTTTATCTGCCATTAATTCACAACAATTCGCCGTTGTTGTTTTCACAACAGATACACAAACTTTATTGTTTTTGATTGATTTGAATATCTTTGTATATTTTTTTCCCTTGAGTTGAAACTATTGTCTGCGTTTTTGTTTGTTTGGCTATATATGTTTCTCTTGTAGCTCCTTTAGCTTGTTATTTTTTGGCTGACTACTTGAGGCAAAGACTGTAATCAATCCATCTTTTGCTCTGCAGCCTTCAAAGTACAGAATTTTCCTGCTTTTATTGTAAACTCAATCTGATTGTATACTGTTTTGATAAATGAGGTGGAATTTCCTTCATAATTATATCTCGTTAGGGTGTTTCTGTTGCTAATTGATTTGGTTTGTCTTAATATGTTTAAAGAAGACCTTTTCTTTGGAATCTAGATATTGGAATCACGTTTACTTTTGTGAACACAGTTTATTGATAAATGTGCTTGTTCACATGGCTTTTGATGCAGGCCGGATAGAGAACTTGCCCAAACTGACTGGATAGAGAACTTGCCCAAACTGGCTTTTGATGCAGGCTTTTGTATCATTTAGGAAGACTTTCCGAAATACGTTATATATCTTCCGAAATACGTATCATTTCCAAGAAATGATCATTTTTCATCATTTGTATCATTTAGGAAGACTTTCCGAAATACGTTATATATCTTCCGAAATACGTTTCATTTCCAAGAAAATATCATTTTTCATCATTTGTATCATTTAGGAAGACTTTCCGAAATACGTTATATATCTTCCGAAATACGTTTCATTTCCAAGAAATGATCATTTTCATCATTTGTATCATTTAGGAAGACTTTCCGAAATACGTGATATATCTTCCAAAATACGTTTCATTTCCAAGAAAATATTATTTTTCATCATTTGTATCATTTAGGAAGACTTTCCGAAATACGTTTCATTTCCAAGAAAATATCATTTTCATCATTTGTATCATTTAGGAAGACTTTCCAAAATACGTTTCAGCCATGCTTTCCAGCCCTCTACATCCACCAACTTGCCGACAACCGATAGTGTTATCATTTGTTAAGTTCATCAAAACCTGCAAATAGATAAGCATGAACTAAATTGATGCTATTCGGGCTACAGTTACAGACCTGCAAATAGATGATGTTTTCTAGAGTTCTTTGCTTACTTCAGTACATCAGAAGGCGAGATAGAATCTACAGCTACTAAATTTTGGTCTTAATTGAAGAATCAAAAATAAAATCGAGCAAATAAGAAAAAAAAGGAATTAGAGTTTGCTTTACTCGAAGATCGAAGGTTGCCACCAAATTCAGAGATGATACACACCAAAGCTTCCGGCGATTGAGAGTAAAAGCTTACCGAACGGCGACGAAAAGCTTCTGGCGATGATAAATCTCCGGCGATGGCAACGATTCCGGCGAATCAAAGGATCGTCGGCTATTGTCGGCGTTGGCAGCTCTTTTTTTCAGAAATCTGTTTTTTCGTTAGGGTTGTCGATGATTGATTTTATATAATATAGGTTAGTTAAGTCTTTTTCCCTTTTAATGAATTATAATTTTGAGATTTTTACCCTTGGATGCTAAATTATTGAACTTTAAGTTTTTTGGTGCTATTTTGTAGAATTGCCCAAAAAAATATTATACAGCTTTGTTTGTTGATTAAAATCCAAATTTATTTTGAAGTCTATTAAACAAAGCAAAAAAAAATATGAGAAACACCTTAAAATAGCACAAAACATATTTTGTTTTCTAAAACTAGCTCCTTAAATTTAAAATTCTGAAAATAGCACAAATAATTATGTAAAAATACTTGTTTATCCAAAATAAAAATTAAACATTATGTTTGGTCACTATTTCCAATTTAGGGTTTAGTTTTTTCCCATTATAAAAGAATTTTAGGTCATTTTAATATTAAATGTGTGCTATTATTGTCAAAAATATGTGTTATTATGAGATGCTAAGTTTGTAACAAAATTTAAAAAATGTGCTATTTGGTCAATTGCCCAAAAAAGATACATGCATATTATTGATCTTCTGCAAACCATCTTATAATATTTTGAGCATACACAATTATATTCTAAGCTGAGATATGAACTCCTTATAAACTTACATCTCTTATAAAAAGGAGATTTAAAAATCCCCTGGACATATATGATAATTAACGTTATGTTATTTCAATAACATTCTCTAGGAGGACTTTGGTACTTAGAGCGATCAGTACAATAGTCATAATTCATGTACTTGTTTCTCACGTGCTCATACATTTTCTGTTCATATCCGCTTAATCTTTGATACTTGCCTGCATTCCACCAGTAGTTGGAGGATCCACAAGCCGCGACATTATTACTCCGACCGTCTATGTTGCAGCCGGAGAGGCCGGAGAAGTCTTGGAAATGGGCAATGAAAAGAGAGTATGACCAGTTAATCTTGGTCCGACCGCCATCAGTCGCCCAATCGTCACCGTTCCAGAGACTGGCCTCTACTTGCATAGGCTTTGATGGATAGCTTACGCCTTGTTGGTTTTTGTAGACTCTTATTGGGATGTTGTCCACGTAAAACCTATCAATCATCGTACCATCATTTCATCTATTTGATTTTATTTGTAGGGAACATGCACTAAATGACTAAACATTTGACTCAAATCGGCAAAAATGACT
>PKMM01056645.1:77040-121807 GCA_002933915.1 Eutrema heterophyllum
ATATATATAGACAAGTTTATCAATATGAATTTTGAAATTAGTCTACGCATGTTATGCATATATAATCAAGAATACAAACGTAAAAAGCGGTGACGACGCCGGCAGAATTTCCTCCGGGCACTTTGATTCTCATTTGAAATAGACCTGATCCGTAGGTGTTCTTAGACTCGAACCCAGCACCTGTTTCATGTAGAAGCCAAACCAATGTCACTTAGTATTTAATTACACACCATATGATCCTTAAACGACAACCGGTTTTCCGCTAGTAAATATTTTAACTAATCCCTGAAACATGCAGAAAAAAACAGATATATATTCTTGACACTAAAACGTTAATAGTAACCAGAAATGAACCATAACAATTTTTCTTAGACGGTGAAATTTGGTTTCTGGTATGAACTTTCTATCCACTCGAACAAACCACTAGGTCACACACTCTCTTGGTTCCTAATAAAGTCTTTTGGCCATTATACCTGAAGACTGATCCATGTAGAGATCAACTTCTTTGCCAGAGTGGAGTGTGGAAACATGAGCTTGACCCCACTTAACAACATAGTTCTGACCGAAAGTAACATATTTTTCGATTCTTCTCCCTCCGCGAACCCTAGCATCAACCATTATGATCCATAACGATACTGCAACAAAGATTCTCATATATTGCATCTTGCTTTAATTTTGTGTAAGGTTACTATAGTGTTGCACATATACAAGCCTGGTTTAATAAGTTGAAAAAAGTGGAAAGCGTGAAAGATATGAAGGAGACAAAGAGATTAATTAGAGTCATATCAAATTCTCTATACATCTCCTACACGACATTCTTATAATCCCATGCCCATCACCATTACTCTCTTCTACAACAATAGCTTATATGAGAAACTTTTGATTCGATCGACTATGGTTAACGAACATACCAAGTATTTGATTTGAGTCCATGGAAAAATTGATGAAATTAGAATATATATGGATGATTTCATTGTATAGAGATGTTTTTTTTTTTTTTTTTGGGTTTTATATAGAGATGTAGTTTCCTCCAAATTATTATTTTTTGTCATATTTCCCCCAATTTAAAAATGACTCACATCTTCTCGTTGTGATGGATAATTTACTGTCCTGTCGAAATATTTTAGTAACACTAGCTCGAGCAAAAAGCTGACACGAAAAAGTTCCAAAAACAAAAAACAAAAAACAAAAAACAAAAAGTGTAATAAGTTAGATCGCTGGAGTTTTACATATCTATGCTCGTCTCCTGTATTAACCACCAACGGAGTAAACTGGTAACATCGATATTCTATCGGGCACCAAATTGAATTAGTAGGGTTTCCGAGCATCGAAAATTTAGCATGCTATATAAACAGATGCTCATTGGTTCAATTGTGCTGCATGTAAAATAGTGAGGAAGGTTAAGGGAGAGAGTCATACTTATCCAATGAACAAAGTGCGGCTCGGTGAAGTAACGGTAGATCCAGTTGAGGATGTACAATCCCCGGTACCCCCTGCAAGAAGATGACAATGTTGGTATTTCAAACAAAGTATGAAACTTAGAAGAGGAGGAGACGGTGAACAAACCGAGCAATGAACCAACTCGCCATCACGACCACAAGAGATACGACCTCGCCATTCGCCGAATATCACCTCACGCCGAATACAAAACACGCCAAACATAACCCACATGCCGACCATGAAACATAATTGAGGAAACTTGACGACCAAGAAACATCATTACAACACAACGCACCGACCAACGTGCATGATGAAGCCGACCAACGTGCATGCCAAGCGATGAGCATGACGAACAATGGAGGATGAGTTCACGATCACGATCACGACTCTCACGTTCTTACTATCACGACAACGATCACGACCAACGGGGAAGAACTCGTTCCGACCAACGTGCATGATGAAGCCGACCAAGCCACGAAACATCACGACCATGCGAAGACGAGCTCACTCACGACGACGACGACGACGACAAGGAGATCCGACCTCACGACCTCACGACCTCACGACCTCACAACCAATGACCACCCGAGAGCGAGCTCACCAAACATAAGCACTTGCCGAGGAGAGGCTCGCCGAGAACGAGCATACCATAACCACCGGCCACACCATAACCACCGACCAAGCATAATGATTGGCCGAGGTAAAGACTAGCCGAGCATAACAACGTTAACACCGACGACGACGATGAGGACAACACGCCGAACACAACATCACCGACCGTAAGACCGTGCCGACCAAGAGCCATGCACGTCACCCCGATCACATGACATGCCGACCACGACATGACCCCCTCGCGAGCCAACATAATGAGAACTATATCCCCAATCCGGGGTACGTAGGCAGCCCTTCAAGGCACATCCATAAATCATTTCTTCTTCTCATTTGCCGACCGGAACTCTCTACTCAACCGAAAATCTCTGAAATCCCCGATATAAATTGATTTGTTTGACCCGTTGATTGTGCGAGTTTTTTAGGCTCGGCACGTCAATTACCCTCAACGTGCACATCACCGCAATCATAACGGCATGTCGTTTGTAGCACTTCAAGGTATCGATCCACATGGAATAGAGACTACGCACCGAAGATGCGAGAAACAAACTAATCTAGAGCCAAACTCTTTTGAAGTTTGTATTTCCAAAAATTTTTAGATGATGTTACAAGAGGAATTTGCATCTCCTTATATAGCAATACAAAAGCACACTTATTACAATTTTAAATCTTGCATAAAGGAAAAAGAAAAAGAAAAAGAAGAAAGAAAAGAAAAGAAGAATGATAATGTTGAAACATGATTGTATCCAACACTCAATCCTTTATGGGTGGCTTGAAAGTGAATGAGTTGGCTTCAAGGTGGAAAAGTTGTGGTGGTGGGGAATGGTGGAAAGTGCAAACCCGATCTGCTTGACATGCTTTTAGTAAATCGATCATATATTTTGAACCATAGCTCTGATTGACACGAATCCAACGGTCACGTGAAGCTAACTCAAATGTCTACAACTTTGATGAAGACCTCCGATTAAACTGGGCGCGGAAAGGTCTTCATCCGGATTTATCTTTAGACACGTTGTTCTTGACTCTTAATCCGGAGCGGTTTGGATCGAGTGTGCACAACGATCATGGGGTCGATCCTCTCTTCTTTTTGCTTATTTTTCTTCTTCTTTGATCCTCCTTCAAGCTTCAAATGTCACCTTTGATCCAAGTACTTCCACGTACATAAAATAACACAAAATATTACAAAATACCACAAAGACTCTCTAGGACTTCTAAAATACAAATGAATAATTATGAAACATAAAATGCACTAAAACACATTAAAAAGACTCAAAAACAAAATAAAACTAAGAGAAATAAATACTCTAAAACGTGTAAAATATGCGTTTATCACCCATGGGAAAACATGTTCCAACAATTGGCGCGCCAGGTAAGGGGTTTGGAGATTTTCTATACGCAAAGAGCAGCTCGGTCAATGTCAGGAACATCGCCCTCACCTCCAAACGACGTCGGCAATCGACGATATCTTAACAGTGCCGAGTCTATTTTTATTTTTACTATTTTTCTTTTTCTTAAGCCGAGCTCATCTCGCCATAAACTCGACAAGATAAGTGTCGAGCCTAGCCTCGTACTTAAGCTTAAGAGTCAGCAAAAGCCGAGCTCCGGCTTGCAAAAGATAAGCCGAGCTTTCGCCTCGCACCTCGGGTTGAACCCAAAAGCCGAGCCCTGGCTCGCAAGCATAACGGAACCGTCGAGCTCATCTTGCATTCCATGGGATAAGTCAAGTTCGCAACTTGCGCCCAAAAGCCGAGCCTAGTCTCACAGTCAAACAGGATAAGTCGAGTTCGCCACTCGCGCCTATAAGACTTAAAGCCGAGTTATCACTCGCACTACGGGTTTAACCCAAAAGCCGAGCTCCGGTCGCAAAAGATAAGCCAAGATTCGCCCCCTACGAGATAAGCCACTCAACTACACATTCATTTGACTTAAAGCCGATTTCTACTCGTGCACTCGTTTTTTCAGGGAAAATCTGCCTAGCTCACACTCGCCTAACTCCTGCCCGCCTAGCTCCTGCCCGCCTAGCTCACGCTCGCCGAGCACAAGTCAACATATGCCAAGTTCAACCTCCGAATGCCGAGCTTAGCCTCACGTGAAGTCAACATATGCCGAGTAGTTCAATCTCGCAATGCCGTCCTTCTCGCCTTTCCCAAGCCACTCGTCTATTAGTCTGCCGACTTCGACACTCATTCGCCGAATTTGGGGAGGGCAATTGTGGGTGGTGGGCTTAGCACATCCCTCACCTAGCCCAATCCAAATCAAGTTACAGCACATCAAAAATGAAGCACATGAAGGCCTGACATACCCGCCTAGTCATCACCGACATCATCTTCAAGTGCTCACTATAAATAGAGGTGGGAGGTGGAGAAACAAGAGGAGGCTCCCATAATCACGTACCAAAATCATAGGCCGAGCAACGTGCATAAACAAAGCAACGTGCATCACAAGACACACCGACCATGATATGTAGCCTTATCAGGCTTTACTTGCAAAACCAACACAAAGAAGAGTGATAAAATGCTAAATGTTTTCTTTCATGAGGATACAACAAAGAGCCATGGAGAGTGATCCTGACAAGAGAGAGGAAGCTATTCTATCCTCATGCTCCTCCTCCTTGCTGAGCTCTTCATCTTTGGCAGCAAAATCTTCCAATTTCTCCAGGATATAACCAAAAAGGATAAGCATTCCAGCTCCACTGCTCTCGAAATAATTCCCATTCGATGTCAGAGACGAATCATAAACGTAATTCACATGAACTGTATTCAGTAGCTATAACTACAACTTGGTTCAATTGATTTAAGCCCAAAACCGCGTTGAGAAAAGCAAGCACCTACATAACAGCAATCACCAGGTTTCCTGAATACAGACGAAGCATTAACAAACAATTAATTCTCCAGAAAACGCTTACTTACATGAGAGAGGAACTGAGAGAACTTAATCGATGTAGTGCTCCGGAAAAAGGGATTCGTGTCAAGCAACAAAACTAGAAGACTAACATCGTCTGCAACCAAATTAACAATAACGAGCAACCAAGCCCGTTTTCAGTCTAATATTCTTAATACGAGCGCAGCTTCAACGATTGACATATGTTAGGGTTTCTAAGTAGAGAGGAATTGAAAACCTGAATACATCTTCGAAGCAACGGAAGCCATAGATTCACGGAATCCAAGTCAGAATTTCAGTGCCGGGAAATCGTATTTTTCTCCTCCGATATGTGTAAGGCCATGAATCGTAATATTACTTAAAAATATTAAATATGTGGGAAATCAGTTGGTAACCCACCGATTCCCGACAAAAATGAATTACAAAAATAAATCGATTATTGTTTAAGTTACGTTTCATAAAACACACTGTAGATGCCAAAAGACAAATCATCAATTTTGATACAAGACAAATCATCAATTTGGTATCAAATATCAATGTTAAAAGCAAAACTTTTAAGAGAAATATCACCAAACAAGAAAAACCAAGAAAGAGTAGAACCCTAATAATGAATATAATGAATCTAAAATCGATGAGGTTCAGATCAGGTCCAGAAATCACAAAAATAAAGTCAAAAGAGATAGAAAACCAAATTCATGAATCAAAAGGGAAAACACAAACCGACGACAACATCGAGAAAATCAGAGCGGAAACACAAAATCACCATCGGCGGAACAGAACAAGAAATCTAGACCAAGGTTGTAAACGGCAGACAAAATTATAAATCTTTTCTAGCAAGAGATTCGAAAGGATTTGAAATCAAAATTCACCAAGAATTGTTGATTATTGAAAAAAAAATAAAAATCAACATTCAACACATAATGAGAAAAGAAGAAAAAGAAACACAAGTAATCTCTCGATCAATGTTTATGTAATAATGTTTGTGCATAAAAATTATGTCCGCTTATGTATCAAACATTATATAGCATAAACATTATGTAATAGCACAAACATTACGTATAATAGCACTACATAATGGTTGTGCTATTATATATACATAATAGTCCATTATGTATAAAACATTACGTATACATAATGCATAATCGTCTTATAGCATAAACATTAAGTAACTATACATAACTATACGTAACATTACGTATAATAACACTACATAATACAAAATATTTGTGCAAAAACATTATGTAATAGCATAAACATTACGTATTATAACATAAACATTACGTAATAGCATAAACATTATGTATAATAGCACGATATAATGTTTGTGCTATTATACATAATAGTCCATTATGTATAAAATATTACTTATACATAATGCATAATCGTCTTTTTCTCCTACGATATGCTTAATTCATTTTTCTCCTCCGATATTCCGGCTCTAATACATTTATGTATACGCATAATATCGTGTGTAGATGCATTTACAATCGTGCATATTTATCAACGTATTATTTTACATAGGTACGTTGTTGCGTATATGATTATATTAAGTAGATAATATACGCATCTACCAACGTAGATGTTTATGCTACGTAGATGTTTAAGAGAATGCATCTACCAAAGGAGGTTGGTAGATGCATTCTCTTAACGCATCTACCAACGCATCTACATATATGTTATATTCATTGTATATATGCATTCTCTTAACGCATCTACGTAGCATAAACATCTACCAAAGTATCTACGTATATTAAGTAGATACATTGCTGCGTAGTATAACCATATAAACTCAAAGTTGTCTCTTAACGACTCCAACAATACGTATCTACCTACCATTTAATGAGTATAACAATTGGTAAGTTGTTATACCACTTACCAATTGCTGTGTTTATATACCACTTAGTATATAAATACATCAACAATTTAGCTGTTTAAGTTAAGACCTGTTGGTTCTGTAAACATAGGAGCAAACTGAGACAGAACATGTTGAATGGAAGGTGGTATTGCAGGCTCAGCATCGGTCCGTCTAACCTGATTACAAAGTGGCATTTCTAACCCTTTTGTGAGCAAACAATGTCTTGGTGCCATGGTCTTCAAGGATAGCTTGCGAGATTGCGCAGAGCTGGATCTCCATATAGTGTCATATACTGGCCCTGATACAGAAAATTGAATTCATGTCTATCCCAATCCACCAGACATTTGCCCAAGGTTCGCAGCCATTGTATGCCTAAATTCACATCTGCACTTCCAATATCCAAGAAGATAAAATCAGTCTTGAACTCCAAGCTCCCAAGTGAGAAGTGTACATCTCTGGAAATACCACTGCCATAGACCAACACTCCCGTCCCAAGCAAGATTTCCAACGATGAGTTCTTTTGCAACCTCAGTTTACTGCGTTTACAAACTTGCAGAGTAATGAAGTTATGCGTTGCCCCACTGTCAAGCATTACCACCACTGCAGTTGTACCAATAGTTCCACGTATCTTAGTCGTAGATGGAGAATCCAAACCTAAAAAGGCATTCAAGGATAACTCCATTAACTGATTCACATGTTCCTCAACCTCCTCCACTAACTCCATCATGTTCCCATCCAACACTTCTAATTCATAGCCATTTACCACAATGAGAACTTGTAACTCCATGTTGGGAAAAAATGTCAAAAGCTTTGCAAAAAAAATCTTCTAACTCATTGCATGTGTAATTACTAAATAGTGTAAAAAACCGTTTGATCAAAATTGTAATTTAATTGATTTCAATTTGGTATTCGTTCATAGATTCTTGTAAATCAAATCAACGCAAAGACAATGCGGGAATATTGAACTAAGTTTGCAGTTTCTCTAGCGTAGAAGATGATTTTAGGTATCATGAGCTTTTCTCTTCTTATTAGAAACATATGAAGCATCATCAAGTTAAGACTGACTAAAAACAGACATGCAAATTCCAAGGGTTTCTGGATATTAGAATCAAACAGCTTGATAGTGCCTTATTATATTGAGAAAGAAGGAGACGGGTCATCTCTCTTACCCGCACGTTGAACATTTCTTGTAATGCTCTCAGAAAATGCACAGACACACATAAGACATGTAGCCCATGTCGATAGTCTTCTTGTGGCAAAAACACATGCAAGTTTTGTACATAAACCATCTCTTATATATAAAATGCAGATGAGACTCGAGTCACTGAAGAGACTTTGATTTGATCACTTACGATGCGCGAAATCAACGCCTATGGGTTTATAAAGTTGCACAAAGCCGCGGGAGTGCAAATCAGTTACAAAGATTGTCTTTCTGTGCAAAGCAAAACAAACCAGAGTTAGCACGCATTGAATGTACTTAAATGTAACGAGTCACATAGATCTAAGCAATGCATGTGTAATGGTTTGTGTTTGGACTTTGGACTGAGAGCGTACCGTTAGATACTAAAACAGCCCATCTAACTATTTAGGTGTATGATGCACGCCACTAGTTATATAAGATGCCTACAAATATGCCAGGTGATGAAAAACTAATGCATAGGTTGATCTTGAGGAGTTGAAAATTTGAGAAGCATGTCGTTGCATCGACCGAATAAAGGAGAAATGATATTACCTTATGTAAAAAATGATGAGTTCTGGGTACCTATGTAATAGGAATCAATGGGAACCTAAAGAACCAATTGATGAAGTGGCTTTGAGTACAGATTTTTGGAATTATGAAAACGTCAAGAAACGTAAATCCTTAAGAACCAATCAAAATGAAGAGTACCATCAAGCGTTGGGCAGAGAAGATATAGTTCATAACAGCTACATATCTGAAAAAAAATACAAAATCCTTCATGACTCCAGACAAACATGAGAAGATATTGCAAGTAGAAAGAGGTTACAGAAGAACATACTGTTACGGGCCATCTTGGGAACCTTTCAAGCATAAAATCTGTATTTCATACATATGTCAATAGCACAATCAGATATATTTTATGAGGTTATGCAGTAGAACATATAAATCATAGGAGAGACAAGTCAATATTATGAAAATAATACTTTAAGCTAAAAATTTCAACAAAGCAATCAAGGTGAGATATATTATCCAAGAAAGTTGATTGATACGTATGACATAGTGAACACACACCCGAGGCTAGGGATGAAGATGTCCAGAACGGAAAACCCTCTGTATATCTAGCCAGAAAATCAGGCAAAACAAAAAATGAAGACCAAATGACATAGACATGCTATAGGTTTAGCCGAGAACACACATATCGACCTAAAAACGCTATCGCTTTTCTTAAGCTTGAAGATTACTAGCAGATGATATGTAGCCTTATCATGCTTTACTTGCAAAACCAACACAGATAAGAGTGATAAAATGCTAAATGCTTTCTTTCACGAGGATACATCAAAGAGCCATGGAGAGTGATCCTGACAAGAGAGAGGAAGCTATTCTATCCTCATGCTCCTCCTCCTTGCTGAGCTCCTCATCTTTGACAGCAAAATCTTCCAATTTCTCCAACAAATAACCAAAAAGGGCATGTATTCCAGCTCCATTGCTCTCGAAATAATTCTCATTCGATGTCAGAGACGAATCATAAATGTAATCACATGAAATGTATCCAGTAGCTATAACTACAACTTGGTTCAATTGATTTAAGGCCAAAACCGCGTTGAGAAAAGCAAGCACCTACATAACAGCAATCACCTGGTTTCCTGAATACAAACGAAACATTAACAAACAATTAATTCTATAGAAAACGCTTACTTACATGAGAGAGGAAGTTAGAGAACATAATCGATGTAGTGCTCCAGAAAAAGGGATTCGTGTCAAGCAACAAAACTAGAAGACTAACATCGTCTGCGACCAAATTAACAATCACGAGCAACCATACCCGTTTTTAGTCTAATATGCTTAATACGAACGCAGCTTCAACGATTGACATATGTTAGGGTTTCTAAGTAGAGAGGAATTGAAAACCTGAATACAGCTTCGAAGCAACGAAAGCCATAGATTCACGGAATCCAAGTCAAAATTTCAGTGCCGGGAAATCGTCTTTTTCTCCTCCGATATCTGTAAGGCTATGAATCATAATATTACTTAAAAATATTAAATCTATGGGAAATCAGTTGGTAAATTACCCACCGATTCCCGACAAAAATGAATTACAAAAATAAATCGATTATTGTTTAAGTTACGTTTCATAAAACACACAGTAGATGCCAAAAGACAAACATCAATTTTGATACAAGACAAATCATCAATTTGGTATCAAATATCAATGTTAAAAGCAAAACTTTTAAGAGAAATATCACCAAACAAGAAAAACCAAGAAAGAATAGAACCCTAATAATGAATATAATGAATCTAAAATCGATCAGGTTTAGACGAGGTCCAGAAATCACAAGAATAAAGTCAAAAGAGATAGAAACCAAATTCAGGAATCAAAAGGGAAAATGCAAACCAACGACAACATCGGGAAAATAAGAGCGGAAACACAAAATCACCATCAGCGGAACAGAACCAGAAATCTAGACCAAGGTTGTAAACGGCAGACATAATTATAAATCTTTTCTAGCAAGTGATTCGAAAGGATTTGAAATCAAAATTCATCAAGAATTGTTCATTATTGAAAAAAAAAAAATCAACATTCAACACATAGTGAGGAAAGAAGAAAAAGAAACACAAGTAATCTCTCGATCAATGTTTATGTAATAATGTTTGTGCATAAAAATTATGTCCGCTTATGTATAAAACATTATGTAACGTAAACATTATGTAATAGCACAAACATTACGTATAATAGCACTACATAATGGTTGTGCTATTATATATATACATAATAGTCCATTATGTATAAAACATTACGTATACATAATGCATAATCGTCTTATAGCATAAACATTACGTAACTATATAGTAACTATATGTAACATTACGTATAATAACACTACATAATGCATAATGTTTGTGCACAAACATTATGTAGTAGCAAAAACATTACGTATTATAGCATAAACATTACGTAATAGCATAAACATTATGTATAATAGCACTATATAATGTTTGTGCTATTATACATAATAGTCAATTCTGTATAAAACATTACATATACATAATGCATAATCGTCTTTTTCTCCTACGATATGCTTAATACATTTTTCTCCTTCGATATTCCGGTTCTAATACATTTATGTATACACATAATGTCGTGTGTAGATGCATTTACTATCGTGCATATTTATCAACGTATTATTCTATGTAGGTACGTTGTTGCGTATATGATTATATTTAATAGATAATATACGCATCTACCAACGTAGATGTTTATGCTACGTAGATGTTTAAGAGAATGCATCTATGAAAGGAGTTGGTAGATGCATTCTCTTAACGCATCTACCAACGCATCTACATATATGTTATATTCATTGTATATATGCATTCTCTTAACGCATTTACGTAGCATAAACATCTACCAACGTATCTACGTATATTCAGTAGATACGTTGTTGCGTGGTATAACAATATAGACTCAAAGTTGTCTCTTAACGACTCCAACAATACGTATCTACCTACCACTTAATGAGTATAACAATTGGAAAGTTGTTATACCACTTACCAATTGATGTGTTTATATACCACTTAGTATATAAACACATCAACAATTTAGCTGTTTAATTTAAGACCTTTTGGTTTTGTAAACACATGAGCAAACTGAGAGATAACATGTTGAATGGAAGGTGGTATTGCAGGCTCAGCATCTTTCCGTCTAACCTGATTACAAAATGGCATTTCTAACCCTTTTGGGAGCAAACAAGGTCATGGTGCCATGGTCTTCAAGGATAGCTTGCGATTGCAGAAATCTTCATATAGTGTTACATACTGGCCCGATACAGAAAACTGAATTCATGTATATCCCAATCCACCAGACATTTGCCCAAGGTTCGCAGCCATTGTATGCCTAAAATCACATTTGCACTTCCAATATCCAAGCATATATTGAACTCCAAGCTTCCAAGTGAGAAGTGTACATCTCTGGAAATACCACTGCCATAGACCAACACTCTTGTCCCAAGCAAGATTTCCAACGATGAGTTCTTTTGCAACCTCAGTTTACTGCGTTTACAAACTTGCGGAGTAATGAAGTTATACGTTGCCCCACTGTCAAGCATTACCACCACTGCAGTTGTACCAATAGTTCCACGTATCTTAGTAGTAGATGGAGAATCCAAACCTACAAAGGCATTCAAGGATAACTCCATTAACTGATTCACAAGTTCCTCAACCTCCTCCACTAACTCCATCATGTTCTCATCCAACACTTCTAATTCATAGCCATTTACCACAGTGAGAACTTGTAACTCCATGTTGGGAAAAAATGGCAAAAGCTTTGCAAAAAAATTCTTCAACTCATTGCATGTGTAATTACTAAATAGTGTAAAAAAGCGTTTGATCAAAATTGTAATTTAATTGATTTCAATTTGGTATTCGTTCATAGATTCTTGTAAATCAAATTAACGCAAAGAAATGCATGAATATTGAACTAAGTTTGCAGTTTCTCTAGCGTAGAAGATGGTTTTAGGTATCATGAGCTTTTCTCTTCTTGTTAGAGACAAATGAAGCATCATCAAGTTAAGACTGACTAAAAACAGACATGCAAATTCCAAGGGTTTCTAGATATTAGAATCAAACAGCTTGGTAGTGCCTTATTATATTGAGAAACAACGAGACGGGTCTCTTACCCGCACGTTGAACATTTCTTGTGATGCTCACAGAAAATGCACTGAACAGATGTAACCCATGTCGATAGTCTTCTTGTGGCAAAAACACATGCAAGTTTTGTACATAAACCATCTCTTATATATAAAATGCAGAGGAGACCCGAGGCACTGAAGAGTCTTTGATTTGATCACTTACAATGCGCGAAAATCAACGACTACGGGTTTAGGAAGTTGTACAAAGCCGCGGGAGTGCAAATCAGTTGCACAGATTGTCTTTCTGTGCAAAGCAAAACAAACCAGAGTTAACACGCATTGAATGTGCTTAAATGTAACGAGTCACATAGATCTAAGCAATGCATGTGTAATGGTTTGTGTTTGGACTTTGGACTGAGAGCGTATCGTTAGATACTGAAACTGCCCATCCAACTATTTAGGTGTATGATGCACGCCACCAGTTATATAAGATGCCTACAAATATGCCAGGTGATGAAAAACTAATGCATATGTTGATCTTGAGGAGTTGAAAATTTGAGAAGCATGTCGTTGCATCGAACGAATAATGGAGAAATGATATTACCTGATGTAAAAAAGCTGAGTTCTGGGTACCTATGTAACATGAATCAATGGGAACCTAAAGAACCAATTGATGAAGTGGCTTTAAGTACATATTTTTTGAATTATGAGAACGTCAAGAAACGTAAATCCCCAAGAACCAATCAAAATGAAGAGTACCATCAAGCGTTGGGCAGAGAAGATAGAGTTCATAACAGCTACATATCTGAAAAAAAATACAAAATCCTTCATGACTCCAGACAAACATGAGAAGATATTGCAAGTAGAAAGAGGTTACAGAAGAACATACTGTTACGGGCCATCTTGGGAACCTTGCAAGCATAAAATCTGTATTTCATACATATGTCAATAGCACAATCAGTTATATTTTATGAGGTTATGCAGTAGAACAGATAAATCATAGGAGAGACAAGTCAATATTATGAAAATAATACTTTAAGCTGAAAATTTTTACAAAGCAACCAAGATGAGAAATATTATCCAAGACAGTTGATTGATACGTATGACATACTAAACACGCACCTGAGGTTGGGGATGAAGATGTCCTGAACGGAAAACCCTCTGTATATCTAGCCAGAAAATCAGGCAAAACAAAAAGTGAAGACCAAATGACATAGACATGCTATAGGTTTAGCCGAGAACACATATATCAACCTAAAAACGCTATCGCTTTTCTTAAGCTTGAAGATTACTACTAGATGATATGTAGCCTTATCAGGCTTTACTTGCAAAACCAACACAAAGAAGAGTGATAAAATGGTAAATGTTTTCTTTCATGAGGATACAACAAAGAGCCATGGAGAGTGATCCTGACAAGAGAGAGGAAGCTATTCTATCCTCATGCTCCTCCTTGCTGAGCTCCTCATCTTTGGCAGCAAAATCTTCCAATTTCTCCAACAAAGAACCAAAAAGGGCATGCATTCTAGCTCCACTGCTCTCGAAATAATTCCATTCGATGTCAGAGACGAATCATAAATGTAATCACATGAACTGTATCCAGTAGCTATAACTACAACTTGGTTCAATTGATTTAAGGCCAAAACCGAGTTGAGAAAAGCAAGCACCTACATAATAGCAATCACCAGGTTTCCCGAATACAAACGAAGCATGAACAAACAATTAATTCTACAGAAAACGCTTACTTACATGAGAGAGGAACTGAGAGAACTTAATCGATGTAGTGCTTCAGAAAAAAGGATTCGTGTCAAGCAACAAAACTGGAAGACTAACATCGTCTGCGACCAAATTAACAATCACGAGCAACCAGACCCGTTTTCAGTCTAATATGCTTAATACGAACGCAACTTCAACGATTGACATATGTTAGGGTTTCTAAGTATAGAGGAATTGAAAACCTGAATATAGCTTCGAAGCAACGGAAGCCATAGATTCACGGAATCCAAGTCAGAATTTCAGTGCCGGGAAATCATCTTACTATGCGCGAAAAAGTTTTATTCATCAAGCTAAGTTCTGAAGTTAGCAAAGACCTGTTATGTTGGCATTATAATGAAGAATAGTTATACATTGTTAAATCTGGATATTGGCTATCTACTCACTTACCTACTGCAGCTCAGATAGATCCACCTCCTGGTAAACAACATCTTAAAAATGCTGTATGGAAATTAAACACAACACCAAAAGTTAAACATTTATTGTGGAAAGCTATAACGGGTATATTAGCGACGGGAAACTCTTCGAAGACGTCATATTCATCAAAATTCATGGTGTAAACGGTGCGGTAAAGAAGAAGAGACTATGAAGCATCTATTTTTGACTGTGATTATGCCCAAGATACATGGAGAGCATCAGGTCTACCAAATCCAATTTTATTTGACTCACAAGCAACCTTCGAAGACAGAATACAAGCATGCCTTGCCTATAATACATCTTCACAGTTGAAACAGTATCGACACAGCTTCCTCTTTGGATTGTTTGGAGATTATGGAAGAGTAGAAATCAATTTATATTCTAAACATTTTGCCAAACATGTATTAAATCTATTATAAACTTAAACATTACAAATTAAACATATTTGAATCAATAACACTTAAATTAGTTCTTATGTCTCATTTCACATTTTATATATCACAAAATATAATTTACAAAAACTTTTATTCCAAGCGGACGCACGTGTTTAAAATCTAGTATATTATTAAAATTGACATTTTCATATAAAAAATTACATAAAATGTTTTTAAATTTTTCGTTGGTATTATTTATAGACAAATTGATAATTAATTTTTAATTATATATATTTTAGTTAGTATTATTAAGTATATATTTTAGTCATGAAATATGAAAATTTGATAATTAATTTTAAATATATGGTACTGATTACGAAATGCAAGTCTTTTAATTTTAGCCAAAATTATATAAAAATATATTTTATTCTACGTATAATTTTCTAAGACTTTGCGCATGTAATTTGGTTGGAAAAGAATACATCAGTGTGAGGCTTTTCTTTTGTATAAGCATAGTTTTGTATCGAGATATTAAAAATCTTGTACCAAGTTAATCCATGGAAAATTCGTAAGAATTTATAAGATAAATATCTTTGTTTTGTTTTTCTCAAAAAAAAAAAGGTATCTTTGTTTTGTATTCAATAATCAAAAATTTACAGAAACAATAACGATTTGTCCAAAGATTCTACTCATTCATTTTATTTTATTTTGGCCCCGAGCCGTACTATCCGGCGTGATAGAATAATACAGAGGAAAAAATGTTAAACGAGGGAGACAAAAGAAAGTGGGTAAGGTGGGAAAGTATTTGGTTTTTTACATTTTCTGCACTTTCTTTACATTTCTCAAACAACACAAATACAACTCTGTTTCTTCTCTTCCTCAAGTTTCTTACACATGAGAGTCAAACCGAATTGAGAGATAGTGAGATTACTTGATAAAGATCACAACTTTATCATGTCTAATCCACACAAATTGGTATCAGAGCTCTAGGTTATGGAGCAAATCTCTCAAGAACACAGATCCGCATCTTCTCCTTCTATGATAGTCATGGATACGTTTGAAGGCAGAGGAGACTATACAGTGTGGAAAGAAAAACTTTTTTCTCAACTAGAGAACATGGGTCTCATGGATGCTCTGAAGGAGAAAGAAAAAGGAGGAAAAGGAGATGTTACAATAGAAGCAACAAAGGTCGGGTCTTCAAGCTCAGAAAGAGGAAAAGAAGGACAGAGGAAGGATCTTTTGCTGGAGGAGAAAGAGAGAAAGGCCAGATCCGTTATCATACTAAGTGTTGGAGACCTTCTCTTGAGGAAAGTTGCAAGAGAGAAGACTGCTGGTTTATATGTACTTGTTTTGGATGATATGTACTTGCCTAAGTTACCTTCTAGGCGTTTATATCTTAAGAAGAAACTACACAGTTTCAAGATGGATGAAAAGGTACAGGTAGATGAGAGTATAAACGAGTTTCTAGAGCTAGTTTCAGAACTAGATAAAGTAGGAGATTCTGTATCTGAAGAAGATAAAGCAGTTCTACTGCTCATGTCTCTTCCAAGTAGATTTGCTCAGCTCAGGGATACTCTGGAATATTGCGAGGAACCCTTGGATCTAGGGAAAGTGATGAATGCAATATGCATTAAAGAGTTTGAGTGGAGTCAGATTGAGGAACAAACAAGAGAAGAAGAAGAGAGTTTGTTCAGTGGGGAAAGAGGAAGTTCAGATTGCAGAGAAAAGGTAAAAGAAGAAGAAACGAGTTCAAAGTTATCAGAAAAGGAACTCACTTGCTGCAGATGCGGTGAAGAAGGTCACCTAAAAGAACAATGCTCAAGGGAAAACAAGAAAGAGGAGCATTCAGTCAATGCAAGTGAAACTACAACAGTTGAAAAAGATGAGAATGATGGTTCTGTGCTATTTGTCTCAGAAGTAACTTTCAAGACAAATGAAGACAAGAGTGAAAGGTGGATTCTTTATACTAGTTGTACAGTTCACATGACTCCAAGAAGAGAATTGTTTGAAACATTCTCAGAGAAAGAGGGAACAAGTGTACAAATGGCCAATAATACACTTGCTCAAGTAAAAGGGGTCGGGACTGTCATGATTAAAAATGAAGATGGCACAAGTGTTCTTCTGCAGAACGTTAGATATGTCCCAGACATCAGAAAATCTCATTTCTCTTGGGGTTTTAGAAGAAGAAGGGTGCTGGTTCAGGTCAAGATATGGCACATTAAACGTTATAAGAGGCTGCAGAACAATGCTTGAAGAGAAGAGAAAAGGAAGCGTGTATCTACTGCAGGGAAAAGCCATTACTGCTGAAAAAGATTCAGTAGAGAAGGATCAGGTTGAGAAAATAGATTGGCACAGCGAGATGAAGTATCTAAGTCAAGAAAGACTTGAAATTTCAGGAAAAAATGTTGTTTCCAAGCTGACAAGATCAAGGGGTTAGAGTTTTGTGAAAGCTACAAAATTGAGAAGGTTCACAAGAACTGTTTTGATTCATCTAAACCAGAAACCAGAGAGGATTTTGAATGCATACACTCAGACATATGGAGCTCTCCATCAACATCAAGATGGACAGAACCGATGAAGCTAATGGAGACTCTAAGTGGAAATGGGGTTGATGATCTAAAGCCAGGGAAAGGTCATGAGTGTAGCAATCAAAGGAATGATGGATCCTGCAAAGTAGAAGAAATGTTAAGATACAAGACGTATGCATCATCAGCAAATCAGAATGATGCTACAGAAAGTACAAACAGAGCTATCATGAAGAAAACAAGAAGAGGGTCAGATAAATCAGTGTTGTATGAAGTCTTTGGGGCTGGAGTAACTGAAACTGCAGTGTTCTTGTACCAAATATCACCATCACAAGCCGCAGAGTTTGATATTTCTGAAGAGAAGAGGACATGTTCACTTCCATATTACAGGAACTTGAAGACGTTTGGGTTCTGGTTATTGGATGCACAAAAATTTGTCACAAGCAGGAGTATCATATTCAAAGAAGAAGACAAGATGTATAAAGAGTTGAACCAGAAGAAGCAAAGCTCAAATCAGATTGCAGATGAAGATCAAAGCAGAATTTTGCATCTCTTAAGTTTTTCAGTTCAAGGTGGAGCTCATCAAGATAAGAGAAGCTCCAAAAGGCAAAGAAATATCAGTTTTTTGAAGCTGTTATTGCAGAGTGGAGATACAGGAACAGAAGAGAGTGAAACAGAGAAGATTGATATGAATCTGCAGGGTTATCAGTTGTTAAAAGATCATGTCAGAGAGGATGTCAAGCCAAAAAGGAAGGAAGAAGAATCAAGCTCAGTTGGGTTAGTTTGTTTTATGACAAAAGCTGGAGAAAATCCAGAACCTCCTTGCTGCTCTTCTTCTCCTTCTCCTTTCTTCTCACCCTCTTTCTCACTTGGTAGAACTCCTCCTTGCTGCTCTCCTTGTCCTTCTCTTCTTGCCTCTTTCACATATTCTTCAACGGAGTTGAGTCTTGTATCAATGCCATCCATGCGGTCCATGATTTGGAGAAACTGATCGTCCATACTTTTCTTCAAGCTCTGTAGCTGTTCCACAAATCCAACCGAAGCGACATTCTCCGTAGCCACTGCACGATGATGGACCCTCTCTCGGGCAGCCACATCAATGTTGAATAGCTCTTTCCAAATTATCGGCTTCCCTTCATCTATTAGATGCTTCAACCAACTATCAGGAACTACATCACCGAAATCTGGCTCCTCATACTCCCTAGCCATGATTCGAGCTATCATAATTTGCTCATCCAAGGATGGTTGCAAGATATTGTGAATGTCCTGTGAATATAAAAAAAATACAATTTAAAAACAAGTACATGCTACATAAATAATGAATATGATATAAGATGATTTCCAACCTTAGTATCATCAAATGCTTCATATAGTTCCGATAAAGAAAAACCTTTGAGTGTGAATGGTCGGTACTTTTGTTTGCACATCCGAGGACAATCCCTCTCTGCTCTTCTAACATCTTCTATGTATTTGATCTTCAGTTTTTGTATTGCCTCAAAAGCTAAAATCTACAAATAACACACGAAAATTACAAATAAAATCATAAAAACTATGAAAGGAATACTTATCCACATTCAAAATCATATTATTTACCTCCAACGGAGTAACATAGCTTGGAAAGGCCCATGAATCTGTTCCGATGACCCCATTTAAATGCTTCATTGTATGATCAATTTCTTTCATATTCATATCGAAGAAAAAACCGCCCCCACGGGAACGTTCGGCACGCTTCAAGATCGTTCACAATTCTCAGAAAAAACAGCTCTACAGATGGTGCTTTCTTTCCGGTCTTCGACTTTCCACTAATTATGCTAGCTAAGAAGTAGATGACACACATCTTCAAGCGATATGAACAAGGTCGCATCTTGCCAAGCTTTTCTTCAACAACAGCGATTGAGGGGACGATTCCTTTCTTAAAATGCCTCAACTTAAACTCATCACTTCCCATTGTCTCATAGTCATCTTCTGGATACAGACGACAGTCTAATCCAAATAAGAGTGCATGTTCTCTGAGGGAATAGCGGATGGGAACGCCATTAACAACAAACCAACATTCCTTCCTCTTATTTGTACTTGCCGCCCGAAGAAGAAACATCCACATGCCCATCATCTTATGTGTTGGGTCCATTTTCATGGCCCTATGCATGTGCCAAAAATGCTTGAACTACGGATGCTCTATAAACCACCTCAGCTCGTTAGGTTTAAGTCCTATAGACTCCAATTTCTCCACTACTTTGTGGATAAAGCACCTTGTTTCCAACTTGATTACCTTGTTATACTCAGTTGTACCAAAGAACATCCTCTCAGGTGGTTGCAATGGCTGGTCTTCTTCCTCGGTATACGGTGGCTCATGCCACAACATTAACTGATTAGCCTCAGCATTCTCTCGCGACGGTTATGGGGGCGAGTTTTCATACATTCCGGTACCGGATGAGTCTCAATTTCTTCGAGAACAGCCATAACACAAGTTCTACAAAGTTATAACACAATCCATTAGCATTCGAAATCCAACTCTACACAAAAATCGAATTCCATTCTACACAACTACACAAGAATCGAATTCCATTCTACACAAAATTCAAATTTCATTCTACACAAAATTCAAATTTCATTCTACACAAAATTGAATTATATTCTACAACCCAGAAAAGTAGAACGAAACCCAGAAGAATAAGAAAGTCGAACCTGATTTAGAGTTGGGATTTCGAATCCGCAGAGAAGCATCTAGTTTTTGGCTAAGTGAACAATTGTTTATCTGTTTAGCATAATTGTTTGATTGATCTGTTCAAAAGGAGTCGTTTTTTTTACATAATAGTAACTAGCTTCTTATGATGGAACCCTTTCATGTTCTCATTTCTCAAAGTGCCTTGTTTTGTGTATCATTTGATTCACTTAACAAAGAGACATGCATGATTTCGTTGGATTTGTGTATGGTATAGAATAATCTTTGTGTTATGCCGTTGTTTGGGGTTAAAGGCTATCTACGTTCACTCTCATACTCTTTAGAAGACTAATTAGTGGTCATTGATTGTTCTAAGTAGGTGTCTTGAGAGCCTGAAGTTAAATTTAAACTGTTTCAAATTGTGGTTATAAGATTTGTTAAGCAGACATAATTAGCTATTTACACGTTTGTGGTGTGTGGTCTTTGAACTCTGCTGATGACTAAACTGAAATCAGATTGTTCTTAGCTTAGCTGTGATTGTGTGTTTCCAAGTCAAACCCAATTTGCATACCTTCAAATGTTATCTTTCTCGTTTCATGAATAAAAAAAAAAACAATTTCGTAAGCGACTCTGATCACAACTTATGGATGGTGCAGGGTGTATGGCGGCCTTGGATGCAGAGCATTACCTACAAGAGATTGGATCTCAGGAGGGTAAGAGTGATTAGAGAAGGTGTAAGAGAAGGACCCATTCATAAGTTGTTCTCTCTCTCTCTCTCTCTCTCTCGCCCCCCTTATTTGCTTTGTCATTTTCAAAAATGTCAAACCAATAAAGAATCAGATTGATCTTAAGAAGACAATCATTTTTAATGAAAGGACCTTGAGTAGAGTTTTGTTATGTGCGTTTGCAGTTGGATTTGTGTCTGGATTTTGTGCCAAGTTGTAACTCTTTAGTGGTCACAGCTTCGAGCAATCACTCTTGATTTGTGCCTCAGGTGAGGGATTTTATATATGATTTGATTATGCTATTTCAGCTTAAATTGAACCAATGGATTGGATTTTCTAGAGCTCCAGAAAACTATGAAAATGGTTTTTTCCCTAGAAATGTTGGTTACTTTCTTAGTTCTCAACAAATATTCAATTGATTACCGCCTAGTAATTATCAATTGAGTCCCGATTATGACATAGTCACATAAGTACCACATTAGTACAAACAACTTAAGTACAAACCACATCTTGTATTCACTTGTTTTGACCACATCTTGTGTTTTTGCTAATAGCATGTGCTTAAAATTTTGGTTATCAAAAAGCAATTATGTAGTCAAATGTATTAATATTTTGCCTTAACTTACTTCTAAAGTAACTTGCACTAATTAAAGGGGATGAGTTACAAAACTGAACTACACATTTGTTTTCTGTCAACACAGAGCTACGCCATCTTAATTCTTAATGAGAACATACACAAAATTATATAAACATATACTTGTACTGTGGTTCTAATTGATCTCACAATAAATATAGTCAAAGGAAAACCAATTCTTTATTTGAATACAAGTATAACTTACGTTGTACAACATAGTAATTAAGAAGCACTAATTAACATAAGTTTTAAACTCTACATTAGTACCATCTTCTTTCTCTCTACCTCTCCCTTCACTCATGATCACAAGAAGCAAGAGTCAGAGATCTTTGTTATGGTTTCTTGTGCTCAACGGTGGAGCTACGGCCACCGGAGCTCCCTCCGGCGAGAAAACGCTCTCTCAGACACCCACTTGGGCCGTCGCCGTCGTTGCACCTTTCTCATCCTCATCTCTCATCTCCTCGAAAAGGGTCTCCAACGACTCGCCAACGTCTGCTTTCTTCTTCTTCTTTTTCTTGCAAGTGTTCTTGTTCAAACAGTTAATGTCTGAACCATCTTTAATTGTTTCTTCTCAGTGGTTATGGAAGAAGCATAAAAACTCTCTGCCTGAAGCCTTAGAGAAAATCAAATGGTAAGTAATGATTGCTATTGTGTCAAAGCTTGATTTGTTTTTTTATTTTTCAAGAAACTTAAGGAAAATGGTGATTGATTATGCAGAGCTGATGATTCTTGGATTCATATCCTTGTTGCTCACCTTCGGAAAGACATACATTCTTAAGATCTGCGTTCCTTCAAAAGCTGCTCTCTCTATGTTACCTTGTCCATTTGAAAACGCAACGACTCTCGCTCCATCTCTAAGCAGACATCTTTTGGCTGCTGGTGATATATCTGTGAATTGGAAAATCGGATCTGAGCCACTCATAACTTTGAAAGGCTTGCATCAACTTCACATCTTGTTGTTCTTCTTGGCCATCTTTCACATTCTTTATAGTTTAATCACCATGATGCTTAGCAGGCTCAAGGTGCAACAAATCTAGTTTTTGATTCAAATCAGTGTTTGATGGAGTGAAAAAAATGCTTCATTTTGTATTCGCTTTATGGCAGATCCGTGGATGGAAAAAGTGGGAGTAAGAGACATTATCTCATGATTACGAGTTCTCTATTGGTATTTTGTTCATCAGATTCTGTTTTAAAGCCATGAAGTTTCTTTTAAGACTTACTTTTTTTTGTTTGTGTGTGGTGCAGATCACTCAAGACTTAGGCTCACTCATGAGACTTCTTTTGTGAAATCACATACAAGTTTCTTGACAACAATTCCCTTCTTCTTTTACGTCGTAAATAAACCATTTTCTTTTCTCTTCCAATTGCATCAAACGTTCTTGATTTTATTAGTTTGAGTCTCAGAAAAAAAAGAATTGTACAGGATTGCTTCTTAAGGCAGTTCTTTGTATCCGTGTGAAGAACCGATTACTTGACTCTGCGCCATGGATTCATCTCTGTGAGCCAAAATCTTCCATCTTTCCCTTTTCTTCTTTCATGTTCTTTCTTGATGTGTGATGTTTCTTGTTAATTATTCAGGCCCATTTAGCCCCGGAAAGAAAATTCAACTTCCAGAGATATATCAAAAGATCTCTAGAGGATGATTTCAAGTTAATAGTTGGAATAAGGTACAACACAACCCAATCTTCAAATACAGATGAATTTTGCTTCTTTATTCGGTCTTATATAACGTTTTTTTGCTCTGCAGTCCAATTCTCTGGGCCTCATTTGTGATCTTCTTGCTGCTTAATGTTAATGGTGAGTTATCTCTCTCTCTCTCTCTTTGAATTTAAATTCAATTGATCATATTGATATACTGAAATGTTTCTATTCACTTTCCAGGCTGGAGAACACTGTTTTGGGCATCAATACCTCCTGTGGTTGTAAGACAATCGATCTCTCTCTCTACTAACAAATCTTCTTGGAATGTTTTCTTTTAAGAATAAATAAGTCTTTTTTGCAGATAATATTAGCTGTTGGAACAAAGCTTCAAGCGATTATGGCAACAATGGCGCTAGAAATCGCAGAGACACATGCAGTAGTTCAAGGGATGCCTCTAGTGCAAGGTTCAGATCGATACTTTTGGTTCGATTGTCCTCAACTGCTTTTTCATCTTATCCACTTTTCCTTATTTCAGGTAATAAGACTATGAGACTTCTTCTGCTTTATTTCATTTTGAACTAACATGTTTATGTTTTCTTGTATACTGTTTCTCTTTAATCGGTATTTCATTTCCTCTGTGTTATGCAGAATGCTTTCCAGATAACACACTTCTTCTGGATATGGGTAAAACAAAAAAAAAGAAGCATCTCTTCTTAGTTTGAAAAATGATATTACCTAGTAACACACATAAATTATCGTTGGCCTTTGCAGTATTCATTTGGATTAAAATCATGCTTCCATAAAGATTTCAATCTTGTACTCATCAAACTCTTTCTATGGTAAAACGCTTATTCGAAAGTCGAAACCTTCATTATGCATCTTACAATGGAGGAAATAGTATTAAAAAAAATGTGAGGATATATGTATGTATGTCTATGCAGCCTAGGAGCTTTGATATTATGCAGCTACATCACTCTCCCGTTATACGCACTTGTGACTCAGGTAACTTGTAAACAACATGCAGTTTTCGATATTCTAGCCAAATGATCTCTTAATGGGAGTAGTCTTGAATGAAAGAAAAGAGAGAAATGATGATGAAATGTTGTGTTGATGTGTGAGCAAGATGGGTTCACACATGAAGAAAGCAGTGTTTGATGAGCAAATGGCAAAGGCATTGAAGAAGTGGCTCAAAGACATCAAAATGAAGAAAGGCAAAGCGAGGAAGCTCCCGAGCAAGACACTTGGTGGTTCGGGGAGTTTCAGCATCTTTCCCTCTTCCTCTGGAACCACTCTACACCGTTCCAAGACCACTGGCCACTCTTCTAACACCATATACTACAAACAAGAAGAAGAAGAAGACGACGAGATGTCTGATCTTGAAGCTGCAGCAGAGGATGCTACTGAGAGGTTTCAAGAGCAGCAGAGGCAATTCCACCAATCTTAGCTAGCTACTTTCTGTTTTTAGTGTACTGTTATTACTTAAAGGTCAATGTCGTTCAGTACTGGAACTTGTGAGAAAACAATGGTCCTATAAGTGTTTTATGTGTTTCTACGGATTAGCCAATAGACTTATTTCTATTACCTTAATCTACAAATTATGTATTTTTTTATCTTGGCACTAGGTAGTGTGACCACCTTGTCCGGTACAAGAAACACTAGAAGCTGATGTCACCAGTAAGAATATCTTCAAACCAGTTCATGTCACCAATGTCACCAATGATGCTATAACACCAATGATGTTATAGCTATGGAAGTTCTATCTCGGCTTCTTGAAGCCAAATTTTCAGATGGAACTATTGGTTATCACCCAAAGGCAAAAGACCTCAAGATCTCAAGCCTTGCTTTTGCTGACGACTTAGATCTTTTATGATGGAAAACCCTCCTCGCTTCTAGGTATCACTTCTAATATGAGTCTCCCTGAATCGAACACTCTAGGGCTGGGCAGTGAAGGGATAAACCTTACAAGCACAAGTGTTTCAAGGGTTATGGGTCGATAGGTCACACAAAGGAGGCGGAAGGTCCTTTGATTCACCGTTCGTTCTGCTTTGGATATGACGTACCAAAGAAGAAACGAAATACTGGATATTACACACCAGCAACAAGGAAGAAGAGAACCGCTCTCTAAAACCAGGAAGAAGAAAACTGAAGTTTTTGATAAAAAGAAAGATGAAGTTTACGACAAAGGAAGCTAGGAAACAACAACGACAAAAGAAAAAAATACAACTTAAACATGCTGGGCCTTGCTTATATTTCGTGGGCTTCTTTAGACTTTAATTTCGTGGGCTTTAGACTTCAATTTCGTGGGCTTCTTTAATTTAGCTAAGATCCACTTCATTCCTCTTGCAAACAAGTCTGGTCGAAATTGATGATGAAAACAGAAGTGGGCTTCAATTTTGTGTGGGCTCATAATGCAAGTGACCCAATCTTGGCTCATTAAAAACCTATCTTTGCAAAACCCATTGGGACAAAAACAAGGATAGGGAAAAAGAGTGCAAGATTGGATCACAAGCCCACACTGATTTCTTGGACTTGGATCTCCACCAATGTAGATGTAATTCACTTCTTTTCCCTTACTTTAGCGCTGATCATAAGATTAATTGGAACAAGCAATATCTCCTTGTCTTCATGCTCATCCGCTGGTGCAATCTCAACTACAAGCTCTTCTTCAAGCTCCACTGCTTTAGTGCCATCTAATATCACATCATCCCCCTCCTCTTGAAAAGGATTTGTCCTCAAATCTGCAACAAAGGGAAATGAGTCAGAATCAAAATAGCTTGAGTTTGTATTAAGCTTACCCTGAAGATCAGAATGATAGGCATTCTCTTTGGTCGGTTTTGGAACTGGAAATGATTCTTTGCTTCTCGGCTTCAATTTGATCTTGGTGTGGACTAGAAAACGTTCACTCTTCTTTTAAATTCGAAACCAATCTCATGGATCATAGATCACTTTGCATCGCCTCTGGTTTGCTTCCTTAATGTACTGCTCAGTCCAATACCACTCCCATGGTTCATAAACAACTTGAGCAGCAATTATCTTAAACCAAAAGTGACTCCACCACGTTCTTGGTCCATGATCCTTCACATCTTCCGCTTGCATACCTTGTGCACTTGTAACAAAGACTCGAAACAAACGATTATCTGTGCAACATGTATTCTTATTTGATTCAACAAATGGTTTCCCTTTAAATCTCAATTGTTCAGTTTGATCATCAAAGGTGTTGTTATAGACCAGAATGTAAACATTGCCAAAAACTTTAATGATCGTTGAAATCTCATTAGTTCTATGATTTGAAATGCAATGCATCATCTTAGGGAATCTATCAACAACAGAACCTCTCAAAGAACAATTAAACTCAAACGATTCAAACTTCTCAAACAGAAAACTTTTATGCTTTTCATATGCATACTTCTCACAAGTTGAAAACACATTTTTAAAATCAGAACAAGAGTGATGGAGCTCTATAATATGTTCAAAATCCAGCGAATTAGGTTCAGGCATAGGAAGTAATGCATACCTTTGAGTCACATTGTGACGATTACCTTGCTCGTTTTGAATGATATAGAGAACGGTTTTAGTGGGTGCCCCTGGTTCAACGACAAACTGATGTTCAAGTCCATAGACTTGTGGCAATCCCCCTGGGTTGTTGTCTTCGAATTCCTGCAAAAGAGAGATGACTTTACTCAGCAGCAGCGGTTCAGGGTTAGTTAAGCTCGAAAGAGCTTCCTTATAAGCAAACTTAGGCAAGGATGGTTTAGAAAGTGAAGTTCTCTTGATCTCACCAGTCTTTACGACAGAGTTAGGTTGTTTAGTTGCAATTTCTTTGTTATGCAAGTTATCATTCTGAACCGTAAAGCTCTTGGTTGAAAGCTGTTCCAACTTATCGCACATACTATGCTGCTCACTTTCAGAATGTATAGAGCTCAAATTTGTTTTTCCTGCATCATGAGCAAGCATATTAGTTTTAATGATTGAAACTGAGTTTAGACACTTACTTTGCACAACTTTGCTCATATTAGAGTTGAGGTGTTGTTCTGGTTGCAGGCTTTTAAGCAAAGTGATTTGCATAGTGTCTTGAGTTTGCTCCTGGTCCTTTGCATGTGTTAGTGTTGGCGGTTCTGCTTCTTTGGATGGAGGCTCCTTAGTAAGACCTGATTCAGCACTTTTAGCCTTGATTGGAACAATTGCTTTGGCTGGTTTTGCTTTTTGTTTGCACAATGTGACTTGGCTGAGAACGTTCTTCTTCTTCAGGGCCTTTGGAACGTCACTCTTCTGATTTGGCTGAGAGAATAGGCTAAGAACGTCACTCTTAATATGAATCTCCCTTTGATGTCTCGGCTTTCACTCCTTGGTTCTCTCCTTTTGAGCAATCCAAATTTGTAGCTAGGTTCTTCTCTGCCTTCCCTCACACACCTATACCTTCTTTGGCTGCTTTGAGATGATTCACCATCACGTCCATAGTAGTCATATGCTGCTTTTTCTTTTTGTTGTCTTTGCTGGTCTGCTTCTCTTCTAGGAGCTCTATGACAAGCTCTACTTTGCTGATTGTCACTCTGCACTTGTTCTCCATTCTGATGCAGCTCTTGAAAGAAAGCTTATAGTTTAGCATCTAGAGTAGTTTTCATCATCTGCTCCATCTGAGCCATCATTGCTTTCCATCAACAGCTTGCTGTTGTTGCTGTTTTCTTCTTGTTCATCACCCATCAAAGTTTTTAGACATGAACAGACTTGCTAAGACATTCAAAGTTGTTAAACACGAAATCTGTTGCACTTGAAAATGGATTGTTGCAACTAAAACAAATAACAGGCTTTCTAGACTCAATCACACAACAAACTGAATCAATGACTCAAAAATCTAACACCTTAAACAACGATCTAACACACAGAACTTAAGAGACATTCTATAAGAACTAGATCGACAGCAGCAACACAACTAGAACCCTAATTTTTTTTTTTTTTTTTTGTTAAAACTGAATCGACAACCACACTTAAACAAGTAACTAGCTGCAAAAATCACACATGAATAATGATAAACAGACTAGACAAACAAAGTAAGATGAACAGACACAAATCCCAAAGAAAAAATAAGAACAACTACAAAAACTAAAGGATAGAGATTACCCAAATTTTGTAGAGGGAAGCTCTGATACCACTTAATAAGAACTCCCTAAGATTCGACAATCTATGAACTGGGCAGGAACCGATAGACCTTGCAAGCACAAGGGCTTCAAGGGATGTGAGGCGATGGGTCACACAAAGGAGGCGGAAGGTCCTTTGATTCACCGTTCGTTTTGCTTTGGATATGACGCACCAAAGAAGAAACGAAATACTGGATATTACACACCAGCAAAAAGGAAGAAGAGAATCGCTCTCTAAAACCAGGAAGAAGAAAACTGAAGTTTTTGATAAAAAGAAAGATGAAGTTTACGACAAAGGAGGCTAGGGTTTTTAAGAGGAAACAACAACGACAAAAGAAAAAATACAACTTAAACATGTTGGGCCTTGGTTCTATTTCGTGGGCTTCTTTAGACTTCAATTTCGTGGGCTTCTTTAATTTAGCTAAGATCCACTTCATTCCTCTTGCAAACAAGTCTGGTCGAAATTGATGATGAAAAACAGAAGTGGGCTTCAATTTCGTGTGGGCTCAGAATGCAAGTGACCCAATCTTGGCTCATTAAAAACCTATCTTTGCAAAACCCATTGGGACAAAAACAAGGATATGGAAAAAGAGTGCAAGATTGGATCACAAGCCCACATTGATTTCTTGGACTTGGATCTCCACCAATGTAGATGTAATTCACTTCTTTTTCCCTTAGCTTTAGCGCTGATCATAAGATTAATTGGAACAAGCAATATCTTCTCGTATTCATGCTAATCTACAGGTGCAAGCTCTGCTTCAAGCTCCACTGCCTTAGTGCCATCTAATATCACATCAACTTATGTGCTTGACACTTTTAAGAGCTTGTCTGGTCTTGGAATGAACATTGAAAAATCAGGGGTTTACAATGCGGGTTTGAGCACAGATGAGGCTGAAGAGACTGCTGTGTTTGGTTTTGTAAATGGAACATTTCCCTTTCGTTACTTAGGCCTACCATTTCTGCATAGAAAGCTCAGGAAGTCGGAATACTCTCCACTTATTGACAAAATATCCTTAAGATTCACTCATTGGGCAACAAAGACACTCTCCTTTGCGGACATGTTACAACTAATCTCCTCTGTTATCTATAGCACAGTCAACTTTTGGATGTCATCTTTTATCTTGCCCAAGTGTTGCCTTAAGTCCATTGAACAGCTCTGCAACCGGTTCCTTTGGTCTGGTGACACGTCAAAGAAAGGAAGTATCAAAGTCTCTTGGCAACAGGTATGTCTTCCTAAGACTGAAGGAGGTCTTGGACTCTGTAACTTAAGGATGGAATCAAACCTTGAATCTCCGGCTCATATGGATGCTTTTTGCAAATAGAGCCTCACTATAGGTCGCTTGGAACCATTTTCACCACCTGAGACATGATAACTTTTGGAATGCAAAACCGGATGACCATCATTCTTGGATATGGAAGGCACTTCTGGCTCTTAGACCATTAGCCAACAGATTTTTGAGATGCAACATTACTGATGGAAAAGTGGCTAGCTACTGGTACGACAATTGGAACAATTTGGGCCCCCTTATTGACTTTGTTGGTCCTACAGGTCCTATGATCACAGGTATACCTGATTATGCATCAGTAGCTGATGGTGTTGACGACTCAGATTGGATCCTCCCATCCTCCAGATCACGAAACACTGCCCTTACAAGCCTCCGACAAATCTTGCTGGGCACCGCTTCCTGCTTAGTCTCTTGGCGCAGATTCATACTCTTGGGTTATTGAAGGTTCTCCCATTACAAGCTTCACCACAAAGCAGACTTGGGAGCAACTCAGGCCATCAAGTAGCATCAAGCGATGGTCAAAAACTGTCTGGTTCAAAGGCTGCATACCTAAGCATGCTTTCACCTTCTAGGTCTCTCATTTAGACCGCCTTCCGGTAAGGTCTCGCATTGTATCTTGGGGTCTGACTGGACCTACCGTATGTTGCATTTGTCAGAGAGAAACAAAAACTAGAAACCACCTATTTCTCCACTGTGAGTTCATCTCTCATATCTGGAATAAGGTTCTCTCCCGTTTTGGTCAACTACATCACTTTTTTGTTGATTGGCCAAGCCTTATTGCATGGATCTCTACGTCATCTGGGACCATCAGCCTCACTATCAATAGACTAGCAATTCAGACAGTTATCTTTCACACATGGAAGGAAAGGAACAATCGTCTTCACAATCAAATTGCAACATCTCACATGGTGATCTTCAAGCAACACTACAAGAAAACAGGCGATTTCCGACGGGAAAAAGGCAGTCGGTTCCACCTCGTCGGAAAGTGATTTCTGCCGGAACATTCTGACGGAATTCAGTCGTCGGAAAAGGGTCGGAAGAGTCCGACGGATTACCGACGGGCGACTTTCCGACGGATGTTTGATCGGAACTATACGTCGGAACATTGTCGGAAAGCCGTCGGAACTATATCCGACGGGATTCCAACGGCCATTTTTCCGACGGAATATGTGTCGGAAAATTATGTCGGAAATCCGTCGAATAGCCGTCAGAAACATTTCCGACAACCTTCCGACGGATTGAGCAAGATTTGTGTGAAGTCAAAACAGATTTCGAGTACCAACTAAGAGGCTGTACCGTAGCTGAGACAACCGCAAGGCACATAAAACAAATCTCCTAGGCAAACTCGGAGGGGATCACTGCAAGAGATGCAAATCAAACGCAACAAGGGACAAGGGAGGAGGAACCAAAACGGTAATTAGGATCAACACGCGCGATCGGAGACGAAACAAAGACTCTGACCAAACGAAGACGAGAACCAATCACCACTGAACCGACAAAGAGCAAAACTAAGACTAGAGCTGAAGAAAGGTAAAAGGAGCCCAGGCAAGAGCAGCTAGGCTGCACCCTCAAAAGATCTATCTTACTGACCAGTTCATCAGGCGCAAGCAACTCCACGAACCCCAACTCCCACCCACATAAACGAGGCTTCAACCAAGACAGAACCGAAATTGAAAACAACCAACCTTCCACCCAAGGGTTTGGGCGGAATCTGCAAAACAAGACACCGCCGAAGACCACCGCGAACAGCACAAGCGGAAATAAATTTTCAGAACAAATCTTCTCGAAAATTTTACCAAACAACTATACTCTACACGGAAATAACGTTTCATACTAAATCTTCTCGAAAACTTTACCAAACAACTATACTCTGCACAAAAATAACTTTTCAGAACAAATCTTCTCGAAAACTTTACCAAACAACTATACTCTACACGGAAATAACTTTCAGAATAAATATTCGGGAAAACTTTACCAAACAATTATACTCTGCACGGAAATAACTTTTCAGAACAAATCTTCTCGAAAACTTTACCAAACAACTATACTCTACACGGAAATAACTTTTCAGAATAAATCTTCTCGAAAACTTTACTAAACAACTATACTCTACACGGAAATAACTTTTCAGAATATATTTTTTCGAAAACTTTACCAAACAACTATACTATACACGGAAATAACTTTTCAGAATAAATCTTTTCGAAAACTTTACCAAACAAGTCTACATCATTGTAATAATTGTACAAAACTAACTTTACACAATAACTTTACACAAAAACTTTACAAAATAACTTTGTAGATATATCAATCAAATAGTCACTTACCTTCTTTTTCGTAGGAGCTTTAGATCGTATATATGAAGTAATTTCTGATAAATTCATGGCATACTAACACATATTTTATAATGAATGGATGGATTATGATGAGTTTTTTTCATACGTATCTTATATAAAAGAAATAATTATGTAACTTAGGGATAATTATATAAATATGGTGTATATATTTAATTTTAAAAGATATGGCCTATTTTTTTAATTTTTGTATTTTTGGGTTTTTTTCCTAATTGTTCCATTAAATAATTAAATGAAAATATTTGAAAAAAAAAATATTATTAAAATTCATTATCATAAAGAAATAATTCATTAAACTTAATAAAATTTGTTCAAAAAAAAAACATAAAATATTAAATTCAAACGCCCAGAGAGTTGTCGGGGTTGTTGGGATCCCGAAAGAGATGGGGGAAGGCGTCCTGCATGATCTTCTCCAACGCGGTGAACTGTGACTGGGTTTAGATGTGTGCGGACTGTAACTCCTTAACCTGCGCATCACGTTCCTTCACCGTTTGGCTGAACCTCGATTTCTTCCCGGTACTCTGAAGCATACCGAGGAACCGTGGAAGAAGATTCATGGGTCGGAAGTCCGCCTAACCCAGTGAATCGACCTTTGACTTGTCGAGTTTCCTACGAAATATTATAAATGTTAGGGCCCTAATTGTTATTAATGAAATTATGAGAAAAAAAAAATTGAAAACAAATAAAAACTTACCGCGAGAACAATTTCGTTGATCTCTTCCCGGGATAAATCGTTAGAGGACGACAATCCCTCAAGAGTGAGCTGCGACATCGAAACTTCATGTTCCGTCTTCTTCTTCTTGCATGTCTCGACAAGTTCACGCATGCCCGGGTCTTGGATCACACCAGCTTTTTTGTTGGTGTGCCTCCTCTCGATCACTTTAAGGTAGACGAGAGCTTTGCCGTCTGACTTCGCCTGTGAAATTTTGTTAAGTAAATAATAATAAAAAAGAAATTAGTAAATAAAAATTGAAATTTTACTTACCATTTCCATCGCCTCGCGTTCGACGGTCTTTGCGCCCCCGTTGTGAACGTAGGCCCCCTTCCCTCCTCGGTCGCTCTTCCGGTTCTTCGATTGTTTGTCGGAGAGCGTCTTCGACGAAGGCTTACTCCAATACTCGCATAAGCCCTTCCAGATGTCGTCATCGAGGTCCTTCCGGTTGCCTTTGTTGTACTTCCACTCGTACATGTGGTTCGAGTACGAAAGTGCGGCATACTTGTCGAATTGGCCAATAACCGTCGTCGTATGCCAATGGTCCCACATAAACTCTTGCTACATTAAAAAAAAAATGTTACTTATAAAAAGTAAATTTGACAAAATGAAGACAAATCGAAAATTACTTACCGCGAAACTCCGGTGCCACATGTCTTTCTCGGTGGCAGGCATGTCGGAGTACTTCTCGTGCAGTTTTTCCAACATGTTGTGGAGCATCCGCAAGATCACCTTTGTGATCTCAGGCGACAACTTAAACCTGAAAACATTAAAAAATAATAATAATTAATTACGTTAAGTTTCAAAATATAAATAAATTGAAATAATAAAAAAAATTCACTTACCAAGTTCCGTCCTTGAACTTCGGGTCGAGACGGATGTAATGGCCCTTGTTGGGCTGCTGGACAAGATCCTCGATCCTAATGTTGCTCCGAGCAGCGGATTGCTGGGAGTCCGGGACTTCAGTTCCCGAGCTCGATCCGCCAGGAGACGTAGCCCGAGAACCCCGAGAACGGTATCCTTGGGAGCCGCCGCCCAAACGTAGTCCGTCCTCGTTAATCCTGCCGGAAAATTAAAATCGTTTTTACTTCCGAAAATTCAAAAATTAGCAAAAAATCAAAAATTAGCGAAAATTCAAAAATTCCCGAAATTTTCAAATTTCGCGAAAATTTCAAACTTCGTGAAAATTTCACACTTCTGGAAAATTTCAAATTTCCCAAAAAATTCAAATTTCCCGAAAATATCAAAAAATTCAAAAAATTCCTAAAAATATCCAAAATTTCCAAAAAATTCAAAAACAAATCTTATAAATTTATTATAAAATGTTTTTATGTAATTATACAAAAACGTTTTTCCTTTATATAATTATAATATTTATACAAAAACGTTTTTATATTATTCTAATATTTATACAAAAACGTTTTTCTAAAAATCAAAACTACCAACCTAATATTTATATAAAAAAGTTTTATATAATCCTAATATTACAAAAAAGTTTTATATAATCCTAAAATTTTATATACTAATTTTTGAAATACTTAAATATTCTAACAAATTCTAAATATCATTCTCTAATCTCATAAACCTTAAATTATATTCCGAAAAACTAACAAATTCTAAATACTAATCTAACAATTCTAATTACTAATCTAACAATGAAAATTAGTGAGGATTGAAAATTAGTGGGACTTACATATTGGTATCCATGAGGATTGAAGGATTGAGGCTTGAGAAGAGAGGATTGAGAAGAGAGATTGAAGATTGAGAGGAGAAGAATCGCAAGAACAGGAGAGAGAAACGAGAGAAATCGTTCGGAAGAGAGAGAAAACAAGAGAGAAATGAAGAAGAACTCGGTTCATAGATTAGATCTACGATTTTCCGACGGCCAGATTCGTCGGAAATCCGTCAAAATCCGAATTTTTTTTCATTTAGGCGGTTAATCTTCCTGCGGTGTCAAAAAAACCAAAATCCGTCGGAAATCCGTGGGAATTCACCAGTTATCAATTAGGCTTTTTATTCTTTTTTTGGACCTCTTTTAACTTTTTTTGCTCCACCGAGCAACTTGTAAAGCAAACCGTTCCACTTTTTTGGTAAATAAAATTCACACTTTATCAAAAAAAAAAAAAAATGGCCACAACAAATTAATAGTATTCCTTTGTATTAATGTAAAATATTAGTCATTATGGTCTCAAACATACTTGCTCCTAATTATCAATCACTACACGTATATACAATCAGATTACTTTTTCTTGTTCTGATTGTACGTGAGATTAGTGCATATAGATTAAGTATTTACATTTATGACACCTAAAACCTCCAATGGCGGTCAAAAAGATTGGGAAATCATATATACAGTTTATTTTCACAATTTTACAACTAAAAGTTTAAATCAGAATATTCTGGTATATATATATATATATATTAACACACTTATAAGAGGCTATAGATTGAAGACTCGGCTCTAAATTGTTACTCATATATATTCCGTTATATACTTGTATATATAGTTGTACATCCAAAAAAGTTTGGTTGGATCTAATTTGTAAGGGACAAAGTCCGTCCAACCATCCGGTCAAGTTAATATGGATAAAAGTGAATAACACAAATAATGTTATTTGTGTTATATATTTGAAAAACACAAGAACCATATATTGTAAAAAAATTCAAAATTAAAAATTTCCTCACTAATCTTACAGATTTGTTTTTATGATCTTACAAATTCTATGTTGTTTCTGATATAATCTATTAGATACGCCTTGAGAGGCATGTGATGTTAATAATAATGGGTCAAGAATAGATAAAACCCTATTCCAATTTACACCCGAAACCTCTTTTTTTTTTTTCATAAGTAAATCAGGATTTTGTTTCCTAAGTAAATAAGGAAAACAAATTGAGGTCTATATAAACACTCATACAGGCTCTCACAAATCACAAATTAAATCTACAACAAGCTTTTTCGAACTTCAACAACAACAAAAAAAAAACCTAAAAATCCGATCGAGCTTCTCTTCGACAATGGCTAATTGTAGAATCAGCTTCACGATCTGCATCATGATGATCCTCTTGCTCCCCGCGTATGATAGGAAACGGTTCTTCCAAGTGCTGATGCGATTGCGGATTTTCTCAATTAGTGGCAGGTAATCAGAAGTTGACATTCTCTTTGTCAATAAAGGGAGCCCCTGTCTAAAGGGAATTGAGACAGTATTGATTCAAGCGTGATGGGAGCAATACCCGCTGTGTAAATTGTCGACTTTTCAAGGCTGATTTTTAAACCTGAGATTGTTTCAAATCCTTTGAAAACCTCGAGTATTTCCCTCCATTGATCGTGTTGTGCCATCTGCGAAAATCATTAAATCATCCCCAAAACAAGGGTGGGTGAGTTTCATACGACTACATTTTGGATGATATCCAAATTTTCCTTGTGTTGCAGCTTTGTCTAGCATTAAAGATAGAACATTCATAAAGATCACAAAGAGGTATGGGGATAGGGAGCAGCCCGTCGTAATCCCCGCGAGCTCCCAAAGAAACCTGCAAGATCCCTATTGACTTGAACTGAGAAAGAAGCCGTTGAAACACACAAGATCCACAGAATAAATTTTTCCGGAATACCCATAGCAGCGAGTGTGTTAATAAAAAAACACCCACAAGATCCCCGCCAGCTCCCAAAGAAACACACAAGATCCGCTGAATAATTTTTTCTGGAATACCCATAGCAGCGAGTGTTAATAAAAAAAGACCATTGGACTTCAAAATCTTTTGATATATGGATCTTCATTGCACATCGCAGGGAAATTCCTTCTCGATGATAATATTTTACGAGCTCGGTTGCTAGAAGGAGATTCTCCATCATTAGTCTTTCCTTCACAAACGCAGTTTGGTTAGGTGCAATAAACTCCGGAAGTATACCTTTAAGTCGGTTTGCTATGATTTTCGAAATAACTTTGTATAGCACATTGCAACACGCTATTGGGCGATAATCTCTCATCTATGTTGCTTCAATCTTCTTTGGGATAAGAGCTATGATAGTGGAGTTTAAACCCTTGGGCAAAAAACCATATCTAAAATTGACTGAACCGCCACAATGAAATATGCGCCAATAATCGACCAACATTCCTTGAAAAATTCCACCGTAAACCTATCCGGACCCGGAGATTTATTACCCGACATTGAGAATAGAACTTTCTTTATCTCTGTTTCAGTAATCTCTGTCACTATCTGCACTTTCTCTTGGTCTGAACAGCTGAAACGCAGCAACTCCCTTAAGTTGTCTGCCGACATTCCGGTATAATTTGCCGGCTGAAAGGATAAGTGGTTGGAAAAGAACCGTACAACTTCTTGCTTGATGTCATCCTGGTTTGTGAGTGTTGATCCATCGGGGCACGCTATCTCATGTATAGCGTTTCTTAATTGCATCTCTTTAACCGTGTTATGGAAACATTTGTTATTTCTGTCCCCCACTTCCAACCAGTGAAGTTTTGATTTCTGCTTCAAGAAATTCTCCTTCAAATTTGCAACCCTTTCCCATCTTTCATATTGTTGGGGTCGGTTTTCACCCACTAGAGATTTAACATTCCAATGCAACAAGATATATCGACCCGAAGAGAGCAAGGGAGAGGGATCTGAGCCGCAACAGGACGATCCTCGCATGATATGCCCCAAGGGACCAAAGCCGAGCCGAGCCAAGACAAAATCGGTTCGCCACGAAGAGAAACGCCGAACCCATCAGATTACGAAAGGGCCGAAGCGCATTCGCTAACCAATTCATGTGGGCCGAGTTATGGGCCCAGGTTAACAATTACCCTAGCTTAAGCGGATTGTCTGGTGCATAGTTCCTCCCAAGCCTCTGAAGCTCTGCATGAAATATCAGATAAGCTGCTTCGACTTAACCTTCTTAATACTGGTTTCAATCCTTTAAGTTTCTTTGATAGCCTGTATAGTGCAGATGTGGAGTGGAAGAGCGATTCTGTTTCATTCCCGTAAGCTGCTACTGTCGGAAGAAATCCTGGTGAGGCGGCAATAGCATTTGTGAATTTGAAAGAACCTTTTCTTGTAGATGTTTCATGTTTTAAATAGATTCTTCCTCTTAAGTGGTCTGAGCAGCCTCCCGCTTCGAAGACACAGTACGATTGAGGGAAAGCATGTGACCAGTCATCATCAAGAGGACCCTATCCAACTTCTTGCAGATTAGGCCATCTTTCCTCTTGTTACACCAGGTGAAAAGGGGACCATGAGATGCCATGTCCACTAGGGAACATTATCTTACCGCCTCTTGAAAGTTCCTCATTCCCGGAAGACTTGTTGGAGATATGGATCTCAAGTGATCCTCAACGTCTAGAATCTCATTAAAATCGCCAAATAGTAACCACGCCTTTCCTTTAGTAACCGCTGAATTTTTTTGATGTTGAATGTCTCTCCATATCTCCTTTCTCTCTTCTGCAAAATTTGAAGCGTATATAAAGGAACATAAAAATTCCTCTTCGATGTCGTCCATTGAAATCAAGCATGTGATCATTTTCCCGCTTTTTAAAACAACATCCAACTTAACCTTCTTACTCCACACTACCCAGATCCTTCCCAGCCTATTAAATTCATAATTCGATACAAAAGACCAATCTTGAAAAACCATGTTAGAAATACGGGTGGCTCTGTTTTCCTTGACTCTCGTCTCCAATAGACATCCAAATTGCATAGGATAATGCTTTATCCACTCCCAAACAACCGACTGCTTATTTGGTTTATTGAAACCACGTATATTCCAAAAGAAACCCGACATTAATTTTTGCTTTTGGAATTCCTTTTATTGAAACCATTTTGATTTGTTCCCTTTGATTTTTGAGAGGATTCCGATAAGAATTTGTGAGCATCCTTAGACGATCAGGGGAGAGAAGCTCTTACTTCCTCCTTTCCTGTCTGATGCTTTTTGTGTTTTTCCGTTCTTCCTTAGGTTCGCTTTCCACTTTTGAAACAGAGCCACCCTTTTCCTCCTTCTCTTATTCATCATTTTTCCCCCTTTTCATCCTCTTTAGCCGAGACAGCATCCTCATTTACTCCATCGAAGTCACTGAGTATCGCATAGTGAGACAGAGATGCTATCCGTACAATTGGCCATAGATCAAACCTCATAAATTCTTGTTTGAATTTGTGCCTCCTGACGAAACGACTTTTGACCACTCTCCCTCATCGGACGACCCTGTTTTCGTAGTGGACAGACTCAAGGGGATTTCTCCTTCTTCTATCTCTGATGGATTTTCCACTAACTCCTTTGTGATATCCTTTTCTCCCAACTCCGTTTCAGTCATAGCAACCGACTCCTTCCCATCTGAGACAACCATCTCTATCACATCTGAAACGGCCAAAACTATATCCTTCTCACTCACCTTTTCAGCCTCCTGATTTACTGCTGCTAATTTGGAATTTGCAACTGAAACAGGAGTCTCAGAATCTTTAGTCTCAACCGAGCCCATTTTTCTTGAAGGTTCAACATTTGGTGCACCAACAGAGGTCGCCAAACATCCGTCATCAAAATGGCCCCACTTCCTGCAGATTCCACAACGTTGGGGAAACCATGGGTATTCAAAGGAAATGTTCACATCTCCCTCTCCTTTGATTTGGAAATAGTAACTCTTTGGCAAATCTTTTGATAGATCAACATTAACAAAGATCTTTGCTTCATCAAATTTAGTCACTAACTCTGTTTCTTGGTGCAGTCGAAGAGGATCTCCCACCGGACTTGCAAGGAAACTTATCCCTTTCTAAGAGAACATAGAGTGTGGGATGTTTTTGATGGTAAACCCACATCGGCATCGAGCGAATTTCCGGTTAGGCATCCTCTAAGATAGGAGTCCACTTTGCGATCATCATTGGGAGATCGCAAATATTCAACATCCCTCTTCGAAGCACCCGTAGTCGCGCTGAAACATGGCGTATTCTGAATTTGATCGTTGAATCGTTGATTACTAATGACATCCACTTTGATGGATTTATCACCCAAGTTCCAAATTTTGTTGACAATGACATGAATCTTCGCAACATGAGGCACCTTTGAAGGAAAGCGTCCTACCAGAAAAACGTCCCAAAGAGGAGTTGAATCCGCTTAGACCTCATCCGGCACAGCAACCATGGCTTTCCCATCCAACATTGAAGCCTCATATGCAAATTTGGTTAGCGTTGGCTTGCTGACCACATTTTCCCATGATCTCTTCGCTTGGGAAGAAGTTTCGAGGGGTGAGGGTGGAGCTTCAAGAGGAGGGTCCGCCGCATTAGAAGGTGGAAGAGGAGTCCCCATGTCGGAGACTCTAGGCTGAGAACAGGTGGAGAACATTTTCTTTGGGAGCATATGAGAGCTTTTTCTATGATTTTTCGAAACGATATACTTTCATACATCTCAGCTCGATGGAAAGTATGGCCAAACAAATCCTTTTCTTTGTTATCACCACATACAAATAAAATTATTTACAAGAGAACTATAATTTTCATCTAAGTCTCAGAGAATTGAAACCTCAATCTCAGGCTCAAGATTTGACTTGGTTGCTTCTATCTGATGACAGCAAACTGGGCTTCACATGGGCTAAACTTTGGTTACCCGATGAGATCATTTAACTGATCTATAAACGACCCTTAGGGATTTTTCTTCTAGAGCATAATTTGCATGGCAAACAAGCCTATAGTACTGATCTTATTTTGGATTGTTGTGTCCTCAAAATGTCGAGTATGAGAAAAATATCCGCATACGTAATTTCAACTTCATTTCTTACAAATAACACTCGTTTAATCCGTCTCGTCTAAAATTTGAATTATAAATATATGCATTAAGCAATTGGTGAGCTTTTATATGTATAACCAACTGACTTCTAGAGATCTTTCCACGCTCTTGATGTTGAACTTTTGAAGACCACAAATGAAAGTCGTGAATTTTGTGCACTCAAAGTATCTATTGTTTATGGATGAAAAATTGCTCAGTATGTCATATGTAGAGTTCATATTGGTCTTATATGGTGCTTTGGATGGATGACTTGACATCCCACACACGATATATATAGATTTGTTGGTTTCAACAAAGAAAACAAATAATTAGATTGTTAAATCCATATGAAGTACATCTATGGAGCCATATAGTGACCTACATGAATGTTGGTTTTGAAATGTTTGTCTGAGAATTGACTTTAAGATCTTTTACATGAAACAAAAAAAGTGTGTGATGTGATCGATAAACTTTTGACGGAAGATGAGTTGTAGAAGTATCAAACTCACTTTAGTAATCACATAAGAAAAAAAATATGACACATAAGTTTAATCGTGAAAATCCAAATGTGAAGTAATTGAATACAACTCCAAGGAAGACAATGTGTATAACAAAAAAAATATACAGTATAATAAATATTCTCTCTGTTTTGTGCATGTTTCAGATTAGAATTCATTGTTGTGGGTTGAATAAATACAATTTGAAGAAGCAAACTTAGGAGAAAATTAATGTCAAGGTTGTTGAGAGAGTTAAAAGTGTGAATGGTGCATATAGTAATGAACATGATGAAGGGGATAACGACTAAATGTGTCATTGTATATTTTCTTTTAACGTACATGCCTTAGCTTTATTTATGTTGTGGATTATGCAAAATTTGTCTAGATTTGATTCCTCTCTTATAAAAATATTAACATACACAACCAAAAAAATAAATTGTTCGTATGCCCATCAAATATTCTTCTAATTGGTGTTTGTCATTTCTTCTATCAAGATTATTTTTTCCTGAGAATCTATGTATTTATTTTCAGTTGGGATGTCGTGCACCATGATATTATCGATGGTTTCATCCTACATTATACACATATAGCGTGGACTACATAATAACACACATCCTACATTATGCACTAAAAGTCGTGAATTTTGTTCACTCCAAGTATTTACTGTTCATGTATGAAAAATGATATGTATGCCATATGTAGAGTTTATTGATCTTATATATTTTCTTGAGATTTTTTATGGTACTTTGTATTGAAGACTTTGATATCCCACACACGATATAGATTTGTTGGTTTCAACAAAGAAGACAAATAATTAGATTGTGCAGTCCATATGAAGTATATCTATGAGACGGTATAAATTTATTGGTTTCAACAAAGAAAACAAATTGTTAGACAAGTGAAGTACACCTACATGAATGTTACTTTTTGAAGATGTTTGTTTGATAATCGACTTTAGGATATTTTACATGAAACTAGCAAGTGTGATTTTGTTGATAATTTTTTTACTGAATATAGTTGTAGAAGTATCAAACTCACTTTAGTAATCATATAAGAAAAACGAAAATAAAATTTCATAAAAATACATCAACCAATTACCTATTTCCACTCAAATACACGAATTTTTTGAGTGCCCAAAAAAATTACATGAATTAATTTTCTCTTCTACTATAATACACAAACTTTTTAATTGTACCTATTTAACAAACACGAGGTGACGGAAAGCAATAAACATGAAATCAGCATTCACTTATCTATTTATATAAAACTAGATAAGTATCCGCATATATGCGGGTTTGTAATTTAATATTTTATAATCTGTTAAAAAAATTAAAAACAAAAAAATGGAAAAAAAAATTAGATAACCCGTGAAAATATATAATACATAAACAAAGAAACAAAGTTTACGATGAAATAAATATATACCTTGAAAAAAAAATTTGGTGAAGAAAAACAGTAAATAATTTTGGATATGATTATTGGACTTTTAATTAATTGGTGTCTAATTGACATACTACAAAATTGTGGTTTATATAGAGGTGAGAAATTAGAATTTTTTTCCTTTAAGATTAATTTTCTTAATCTAAATGAAAAAACTAATGAATGTTTTTTCCTTTTTATATTAATTTTACCTTTTAGGATAAATTTAATTTTTTAATTTTTATTTTAATAACTTTACCTTTTATGATTATAAATCGGTTATTAAATTTTCAGAATTTTTTAGTTTATTATTAATCGATTTTAAAATTTTCCAACTTTGACTTGACATGTGTCGCGATTAGGTGAATTAGCAACTTTAAAACATTCAATTTTATATTATAAGATTTCCTTATTCTAAATTGAAATATTATTATTTTTAAAAAAAATTTGGCTTTTGTTCATTTTTTTATGATTGTTATCTATTATTTAATTTCTTTATTCTAATCTAAAATATGGTTTTTCCTTTTTTTAAAAAAATTTGGTTTTCATTTATAGTTTTTGTTTAATTTCCTTAATCTAAAAATAACTACTATTTTTTTTCCTAATACCTTTAAGATTATAGTTTTTGTCTATTTTTTTCCTAATACCTTTTAAGATTCCTAAAATTTTACTTTTATTGTTAACTAGATAAGTATCCGTATATATACGGGTTTATAATTTAATATTTTATAACCCGTTAAAAAAACAAAAAAATGGAAAACAAAAGTATATCACCCGTGAAAATATATCTTATTATATAAACTAAGAAACAAATTTTACGATGATATAAATATATACCCTGAAAGAAAAATTTGGTGAAGAAATGCAGTAAATATTTTTGGATACGATTATTGGATTTTTAATTATTTGGTGTGTAATTGACATACTACAAAATTGTGGTTAGTATAGAGGTGAGAAATTAGAATTTTTTTATTTTATGATTAATTTCTTTATTCTAATCTGAAATATGTTTTTTTAGTAATGAATGTTTTTTCATTTTTATATTAGTTTTGCCTTTTAAGATAATTTGTTTTTAATTTTTAATCTTCAGTTTTAGTAATTTTACCTTTAAAATTATAAATCTGTTATTATATGTTCAGAATTTTTGAGTTTTTTTATTAATCGATTTAACTTTTTTCTAACTTTGACTTGACACGTGTCGCGATTATGTAAATTGGCAACTTTAAAACATTCAGTTTTATATTATAAGATTTCCTTATTCTAAATTAAAATATATATATTTTTTTTTTCTTAAATTGGCTTTTTCATTTTCTTTTTATGATTGTTATCTATTGTTTAATTTTCTTATTCTAATCTGAAATATGGTTTTTCCTTTTTTTTTAAAATTTTGGTTTTCATTTATAGTTTTTGTTTAATTTCCTTAATCTAAATATAACTACTATTTTGTTTTCCCTAATACCTTTAAGATTATAGTTTTTGTCTATTTTTTTTCCTAATATCTTTTAAGATTCCTAAAATTATATTTTTATTGTTAATATTATGTGTTAAATATAATTGGAATTTTATTAAACATGTGTCAAAATATAATTGGAAATTTATTAAACATATGCCAAAATCTAATCGATTAACTTAACACGTTTCACGTGTCAATAAATAATTGGAAATTCATTAAACACATGTCAAAATATAATTGATTAACTTAACACGTGTCACGATCATGCGAGTTACTAACTTTGAAACATTCTGCTTTATATAATAAATAAAATTTGACGTGTTTAAATTTTTTATATGAAATCTAAACATATAAGAAATCATGTACTTTTAAAAAATATATGAAAAACTTATTAAATAAATATATACTTTGAAGGAAAATTTTGGTGAAAATATGCAGTAAATACCTTTGGATATGATTATTAGATTTTTAATTTTAATGTGTCAAAGTATATATTTATCTTTTGTAAATATTTAATAACACATATTCAACTTTAATAAAATATTCAGCGGTTTATCGTTTAGCTAAACAAAATAATATATTTTATTTTTGCAGTTTATAAGATAGTTTTTATCGAATTTTTGAGTTTTAGAAGTCATGATTTGCTTGTTTAGAATTTGAATAAGAGAACTAAAATATGGAAGTACAAATTTTAAAATTTGAAATGTGTAGAGTTTGGTCGTGGTTGTATATTAATAATTAATATATTCATTCGTAAGCACTATATCTATAGTTATATTTATAATAATTTTTTATATTTCAATTGTATTTATTATATTATATTCTTATTTAAAAGT